>JAOXYD010000009.1:10882151-10892467 GCA_028565735.1 Pinacopodium congolense | reverse complement strand
TTACATGTATTATTATAAGAATATATTTTTAAATTTATTAATATTATTTTTATTTAATAATAATTAAATAATATTTAAAGATATTATTTAAAAATATTTATTTATGAGATGAACCTATATTAAAAATTTCAAAATAGGTCATTAATCTAACCTTTTCACATTTTCGGTTAAGTGACTAAACGTTGAAAATTTTTCATTTGAGTTACTAATGTTTAAAAAATTAACCAAAAAAGGTAAAAAGGTTGGAGTGAGTCGGGTCGGATTAGGATTGAGTGGTCCTGGTCAGATTGGATCAGGTAGGGTCAATGATGGCGTTAGTCTTTTTAACTCAAGTATTTAACTTTTCAAAAGTTAATCACTCGATTGAAAATTTTAAGAGCTTTATCACTTAAGTAAAAAAATGTGAAATCATTGATAACTTAATTTAGTATTAAACCTTTATAAAAAGATTTTTGAAAAGTCATAATGCATTGATTTATGAAATGGTTTGAAAAGTTTCAAAATATTTTGAAATTAGACGTCATGTATTTTGAAAATTTTTTGATCTCCTAAAGTATATTTCTCAAAATGCATGACACTTCAAGCCTTAGAAATTGTTAAAGATGTTTGGTGCCTTTAATCTTTGAAAGTTGTGGTATTCACACATTATGTTTACACTTAGGGGGAGCATGATAGGTCATTTAATTTGGATATTTGATTTTCAAATTTTCAAGTGTTGAGTTTTGATAAATTCATGGCATTAGTTGTCAAAAATGGGGAGTAGTAGTTATTTTTAATCTTGTTATTAAAGTGGAGTTTCTTACGATACTTTTTGACATGGCTTTGCATGTCGAGAAATCCCAAAGTTAATACTAAATTATTTAATTAGTCACATTTAGTTGTACCTTGAGAGAGGGTAGCTGAAATATTAGGAAATCTTGTGCCAAATATAAATTAGATCAATTAACCAAAGGGAAACAAATAAGGATAACGACAAATCCTATTCTTAAAGCTTGATTTTCTCCGAATTTTCAGTTTGCTGTGTTGCGATTGGTTATGTTGCTCACTCCTGCTTCCAAATATTTTTGTGCCTCATTTATTTTCTTTTTATTTTATTTGTTTAAATCAATTTATTGAACAAAGTGTAAGCCAAATTGATAGGGTGTCTAGATTCAATTGTCGTGGGCTCGATATCCGTTCTTTAATACAAGTACGACCCGTATATTTGTAGTTTTAAGCATAAAACTCATAGTATGTTTTGCAAATCAACAGTATCTCAGTCCATCTAAACACAATATTCATTTTGATAAGTTCATTTAATAGTTCTGCTATATAACTGAAACTGATAAAGCTCTAATAAAACTTGCTAAACTATGAAAATTTTGTACATCATTTAAATTCGTAGGTATAGCCTGCTCCTTAATTTCTTTGACCCTTTCCTCATCTACACTAATTCCATGTTCACTAAAAAAGAGCACCAAGAAACACAATCTGTAACTTATATTCCCTTAAGGGACAAACCATAGAATGCAACTACTTGATATGATCATCTAAACTCTTGACAGTAAATATCATCAAATTAAACAACAACAAATTTTCCAAAGCATTTTTCCATTTGACTCCCCCTTTCATTTGAATTTGATAATATCCATTTTTTAAGTCAATCCTTGAAAACAAACAAGAATTATGCAACTTATTAAGCATATTATCTAATCTAGGTATGGGATAAACTGTGATTTTGTTGATAACTTGACAATTCATACATATGCGCCATGTTCCATCTTTCTTTGATATTAGAATTACAAGAACCAAACATAGGCTAAAACACTCTTTTAAAAATCCTTTTTCCACTAGCTCATCCACTTGTCTTTGAATCTCCTTGGTCTCATTCGGATTAGCTTTATAAGTTGGTTTATTAAGAGTTGTTAAACCTAGAATGAAATCAATTTGATGATCTATGCCTCTTAAAGGCAATAACCCTTATGGTAACTCCTCATGGAATATATCAACAAATTCCTGCAACAAAGACACAACAACATTAGGGAAAGAAGGGGTAAGGTCATTAGCTAAAAAGTAAACATCCTTGTACATAAGTACAAGTAGCTATTGCCTCGTTAATATAACACTTGACATCATCATCACTAGCAAAAGCACTAATTCTCCTTTATATCTCTCTATTTTGATCCTTATTATCAGAATTTCTTATCTCGTTGCTCACTACTATGCTTTTTTTAACTCTTTTTCACACTGTCACTCTTGTTTTCACTCTTGATATCACTCTCAACCTTTTCTCAAACACTCACTTACTTTCTCTCAATTTGTATTCTCTTGCTATTCTAATAGGATCCTCACATGCTTCCCATGGTTTGAGAGATTTTTAGCCTTTTTAAAAGGTTCTATACCCATCATGTTGAACCTTTCTATCAAACTACAATGGACGCCCCAAAAGAAAATGACTAGCATGCAGCCACTTCACATAGAAATTCATCATTGTAACTTCTAATGGAAAATGCAAATAAAACCTATTTTGTCTCCTTGAATTCGACACAATCATTTAACCATTGCCCCATGTATGGTTTTGGATGCTTTAGATTTGTCAACAATGGTTCATCAACTGGTAAAGTACTAGCAACATTATTTCAACTTCCACTATTAATGGTCATGCTACATGCCTTGCTATTCATATGAAGACGTTAAATATGAAAGATAGATATGCTTACATTGGGGCTCATCTCCTTCATTCTTAGGTTGAATGTTAGGGGTCTGCATAGTTATAAGCAATTCCTCACTTACAAGTCCTTCAACATCCACATCAATAAAATCCTCCAATTATGACATTTCATCACCACTTGAGCTAACACTCTCAATAATAATCATTTTCCTTTTCTTTTGACATTGAGAAGCAACATGTCCAAACCCTTGACACTTGTGACACTTAAAATCATGTGATTTAAAGGAGGATTTAGTTTTAGCTTTCACCTTTAAAGAAGAAATCAATTCTTTGGCTTTTTCATCTTGTTTTGGTTTTGATCCAACCTTGTTATCCTTCCAATTTGTCCTCTATGAAGAATTAGAATATTTGGAAGTTCCCATATAATTGAATTGCATTTCCACATTGATTGTTGCCTTATATAATAAATCCTCTTTACAAATCCACTACATCAGCAATTTGTATATTTAAACCATTAATTAATCTAACTATACTGGCTTCTCGATCTTCTTCAATATTAGCCCTAATCATGGCTATCTCCATCTCCTTGTTTTATTCCTCCACACCCTTGGAACTTTGAGTCAAACCTTGTAATTTCCTATATAAGCCTTTATAATAATGGCTAGGTATGAACCTTTTGTGCGTTACCATCTTCATTTATTCCCATGACCAAATAGGTCTCTCTCCATTCATATGCCTACTAAGCATCATTTGATCCCACCAAATGCTAATATAACCTGAGATTCAGTTGCTTCAAATTTGACCTTTTCTTCTTATAGTAGTTATGATAATAAAACACATATTCTACTTTTCGTTCCCATTTGAAGTATAACTTCGAATCATTCTTGTCCTAAAATGATGGAATGATGGAATCTGCATTTTAATTCTACTTAAATTATTATCACACCTTTGGCCAACCTCCCTCTCTTGAAGCCAACCTCTTCAAAATTGGCTTCCTCCTCTTCCTGATGTGGTCTTCTACATGAATTTTACCTACATGATGTCCCCAAATTATCTTATCTCATATTAAAATTCCTAAATTTATCGTGATTGGTTTTCATGAACATGTTGAGATCAATTTCAACATTTTATCCACCACCACTACTCATGATTAATCCTATTAAAAAAGAATTAGTAATAAAATAGATCAAGTTGTCCTCACTCGCTCCCTTATATGTTTACACTTTAAGTTATTTTCACTCTTATTTCACTCAATTTTTGGCTTTTCTTGATTCTACACACTCCTCTCTTGCCTTTTACTACTTCACTTCCCCCTTACAGGCCCTTTACCTAGAAATTGATCGAAGATGTCAACAAGAAAAAAAATATAGCACTTCAAACTTAATTACCTTGAATTCTAAGTCAACCAAAAAGGTAGACAAAAGTGAAAAACAAGAGATAGAAAAATAATAGAAAAGAAAAAAATTTGAATAAGAAAATAAGAAAAGTATAACCCAAATGTTAAGATGTCCATAATAAGAAAGAAATGGAAAAAAAAAGACTTAAGCCTGAATAAGGAAAGAAGAATTATTGTAGAAAATGATTATAGGAAGAAAGAAGATAAAACGAAGTAAAACATGGATAGGGAAAAAGAATTAAGGTAGAAAATGATAACAAAAAGAAGGAAGATTAAAATGAAATAAAGCACAAATTAGGAAATAATAAGGAGGAAGAAGAATAATAATAAGAGGAACGAAAATGGAAGGAAAAAACATAAGGGAAAGTTTGAACCAAATGAAAAGTTATTAAATGTCTTCCTTTTTTTTGCTTATTTTTTTTATAATAAAGATAGACTAATAAAAAAAAAGAAGTCTACATAAAGAGGGCCTAAACACTCGAGACCCTAAAGGAAAAAAGGAAAGAAAGCAAAAGCCATACAACAACACCAATCTTAACAAAAAGACAACACAAGTTCGGAACCCAAGGCCTTAAAAGTAGGATTTGGACTGACCATATTCAATTCCCACTTATTACAACCAAGAGGTCTGCAAATTTATAAAAAGTCACCAAAGGTTCAAAAATATTAATCCCCTTGCCTACTACTTACTAAATGTTGAACTGCGCTTTCATTCCAGTCTTTTCCTTAGCCAACCTATAAATAGGAGTTTTAGATTATTTCCTTCAAGGCTTTGAAGCCATCATTTTGCAATTCTTCCTTTTCTAAGAGGTGAAAATCTAGCCATCCTAATGAGAAGTAGAGTTGCACTTAAGTTGGCCTAAACCTTGAGGGGTAACTGATTCAGGTTGGAGATGGTACAATAGGGAACAAACTTTACTTAGGCTATCCTAGGTGTCTGAAATTCGGGATGTAGCTACAAATTGCTCATCCTCTTCAGAGACTGAGTCTTCCGAGTATTTCGAGTCATTGACCCGAATAGGCTCACTTTTGGTGGAAAGGGAGCATTTCTTATAGGCTTTTCTTCTATAGCATATTCTTTGTAGTAGTGCATCCCACCATGAATGAACAACCTTAGTATGGGAACTTGAGATTAGAAGGAAAATTAGGGACCTACAACACACAGAAGTTAGCTGTTTATAAGTTCCAATGGATTTTGATATTGCTACAATGAAAACTAGTTATCTCTAGATGATGAGAAAGAAATATCTCTCTCACTAATTGGCAGGTATGAATTAGGAGTTGTCTCACACTACTCTGACTATCCTTGAAAGTTCTGTCATTCCTCTCCTTCCAAAAAACTTAAACACAAGAGGAATACATAATTTTGAGTAAGGCTAAATCAGTAGACTATCTTTGAGAAAGCTGGGTTATCCAGTGATCAGTAGAGAGGAGAGGGCCAAGGTTCTAATTTTGATTGCAAAGTTGTATGAGCTTAAACCAGAGACAATGGGAGTACTCATAATTAAAGAAGAGGTAATCGTGGTTTTCTGCATCAGACTTAGGGCACAATGTGTAACTCAGTCTTTCCCTTGTTACTAATCTAACTTTGAGAGCTAACTAGAGAATAAAACCATGGCTGGGAAGGTTGTTTGTTGACAAAACAAAATTTGCCTAAGAAATGGGACTTGCTATATGTGTAAGGAACTTGTATGCTTCCTTATTTGAGAAGCTTTTGGATCTACCAACCCATTCAAGACAGTCTAACCAAGAGCTTTGGGGGAGGTAGGGGATACTGATCTATTTAAGTTCAATGAGCTCAAGAGAGTTCTCTTGAGGAAAAATCTAGCTTTTATTGAGGAGAATACTTGACACTTTGCTATGCTTATTTATCCCGAAATCATAAATAATGTGGCTAGAATGTCTGAAGAATGCCATCCTCCCCATTCCCAATCTAAATTAAACTTGTTGATGAAAGTATTTCTAGTTTTCAAAATCTTTTTCCAATTCTAGGAATCCTTAGAAGAAGAAAAGTAAGACTAAAAAAGTTTATTTTAGAGGGTGACACTGTGAACCCATCTCACCTAGAGGGCTTCTGCATAGAAAAAAGGATCCAAATCCCCTTAATAAGGAGGAATTTATTCCAAGGTTTAAGAATCTTGAAGCATAAGCCTCCATTCAATTTAGGTAGGCAAACATCCTCCCACTTTACTTTAAAATGGTGGCTAGGGGTTGAGGATCCTGAAAAAAGGAAGTTCCTCACTTTTTCTAAATCTCTTTGAGAACTGCTAAGGGAAGGAGAAAAAGGAAAGGCCATAAGACATGAAAGGAGTTTAGGACTGAATTGACTAGTTGAAGTCTTCCTATAAAGGAAAAGGATTTGTTTGTCCTGGAGCAAATTTAGTTTTCCATTTTGTTGAAGAGAGGAGTGCAGTCTGCTTTAGTAAGTTTGGAGGAGATAAGTTGAAGCCCTAAATACCTGAAAAGGAGAGTGTAAAGAGGGAATATTGAGAGCCTTGAGACTAAGGTAGGAAGAGGGGAAGAAGAGGGAGAAACAAAAGCTTGGGTTTTAAGGAGATTTAAAGACATGATGGAAAGGGAGCAAAACAAGGTAAGGGCTTGAAAGAGAGTATTGATGGAAAGGGAATCAACCCTACAAAAAAGGAGCAAATCATCAGCAAAGCAAAGGTGACAAAGCTTGAGTTTCTCATATTTCTAGTGGTAGGAGAAGTCAGAGTGGGAGGAGATATGGAATTGGAGGATTTGCGTAAAGATTTCCATACTAATGATGAACAGGTAGGGGGACAGTGGTCCACAAGTAGTTTTTAAGAAAATGATTGGTTTTCCATTGACTAAGATTGCAACATAGGGGATGGAGATACATTCATGGATCCACATAATAACTCGCAAAATCCTAATGAATGGAGTCATAAGCTTTCTTAGGGTCTATTTTGAGTATACAACAACATTGACCATTATTAAGGTGATAATTACATAAGATTTCATGTGCTGGCAGAATTTTGTCACTAATTCTTCAGTCTTTAATAAAGGCATATTGGTTACCACTAATTAAAGCTAGAATGACTTGATTGATTCTATCGGCTAAAAGTTTGACAATGACTTTATAAATCATATTGCAACAGGATATAGGGCAGAAGTCAGAAGTAGAAATGGGGGTTTTTGGGAAAAAGGTGATAAAGGTGGCATTGACCTCTTTTAGGAGTTTATCATGATGGAAGAAGTTTAGCACTGCAAAAGTGAGCTCTCCCCATGATATCCCAAGTATGCCTAAAAAAAAAGGTCGTTAAACCTATAGAGTCCCTGGCCTTTTGAGGGGTAAAAGCTAAAGAAGGCTTGTTTGATTTCTGAAGAAGAAAAGGGGGTGCAAAGACCCTCAATCAAAGGGGAAGGAAGTTTGCATTTATCAAACATCTAAGGGTTCTCAGGCCTGGAGGAGAAGGGCAAACTTTTTCCATAGTTTCTTGAAATAACTTGAAGAGGCGTTGCTTGAGTTTAGAGGGGTGAGAAAGAACCGAGTTCTTAGGACCCAAAAGGGAGGTAATATAGTTTCTATTGTGTTTGAAAAGGAAGGAGTTATGGAAGAATTTTGTATTTTTGTCCCCTTCTTTAACTAGTTAACCCTAGACTTCCATTGATAGAAGGACTCTTGATGGGAGAGAGTATAGAAATGCTTAAGAAGAGTCTACTTCTCAATAGATTTTAGGGATGAAGAGGAGGGGGAGGAGATCAAGGTTGATTGGATAGAGCCAAGATGTTGGAGAGCTTAAATAAATAGGAGATCTATGTTAGAGACTTCGTTTCTACTAATAATTTTTAAAGAAACTTTGACAGCTTTGGGCTTTTATACAACCTTAGACATTGTGTAGCCTTGTACACAGGTTTCCTCAGTTGAGAGAACTGAGGAGAGGAAAGAAGGAAGGTGGGTAAGGAAATTAAAGAATTTGAAGGGGAAGAGTGTTGGGATGCAGCAGGAAAGGATATCGTTATGAGGCTATAATTCGAAAATAAGGGGGGACCAACAAAGGCCAAAGAAGATGGGAACAAGTGAAGCAAGATGGGGTTTACCATGATCCGATCTAGTTTCTTGGCAAGGAAAGAAGGATGACCTTACTTATTAGTCTAGGTATGGAAGAGGCCTAATTATTTTAAGTCATCAAGCTAACAGGGATTATGGCACTCCTTGAAGTCTTGGATTCCTTTTTAATTAGAAAGAGAGGGGTTAGAGGATTTAGAAGGGTGGAGGATTGAGTTGAAATGACCAACAATTACCTAAGGCCCTTGAGCTGAATTAGGAGAAAGCGACTTGAGGTCTCTCCAAAGAGAGGATCTGAGATGGGCTTCATTATGGTTGTAGACACAAGAAAGCTTAAAATTCACAAGAGAGCCAATGCCAAAGATTTTGAAATAGAGCAATTGGTCAGAGCTAAAGGGAAGCTGGTAAGAAAACTCAGCGGGATTCCAGACACAAATAATACTAACATTAATAACCAGATCAAGCTTATGGGCAAAGGAAAAGGGTAGAAAAGGGTTTAGACAATAGAGTTGAGCATAAAGGCAGAAGTTATTCTAGACTATAAAATGCAGAGGAAGGTAGGTTTATAAGAGAGTGAAGAAAATTTTTTAGGTCGAGCACTTTTTGGAGTTTGTTGATACCCTAGACATTCTAAATCAGGAGTTTCATTAGGACACCTCTAGGAGGTTAGGAAGTTGGCAAGAGACCTTTGTCTCTCCACTGATAGAAAAATCTCAGAGTCTATCTGGTTACCTAAATCATCCATATTTGAAAGCAAAAAGGAGTGGGATAGAGAATTACCAGTGGTGTCTGAGTGCTCCTCTATAGAGGTAGGCTTAGTTGTGTCCTCTATTTGCTTCTCCAATCGAGGTTTAGAATCCCCTTTAATCATTTAGGCATTAGGCTCAGTATCTGGGGTTAGCTGCTACACCTACTTATTGGACTGGGGAAGGCTCGTCATCAGTACTTTGGCTTGAGGACTCAAAGGTACTTTTGAAATAACCTAAGAAGACACGTATGAGTTTATTGGAGGTGGCAAGATTACATCGTGCTGAATGCTGATAGTCACCTAGTTGGGAGGGGGAACTATTGAGCCTTACTAGTCTGGGAGTTAGCTAGGGCCTTCGGATTCAACGGGAGAGTTTGCTGCCTACAGAGACTTGTCATTAGAAGGATGAAGGGAGGTTGAGATGAGGCCATACCCTCTGAGAGAAGATCATTAAAGTAGCTAGTTTTAAATCTATTCCCAGTGGGGCACTAGACTCCTCATTCCTAGCCCTTAATTAAAGAAGGTTTCCAATCATAAGATATAGGGATCTCTCATAAGCTCTTTACATCAAATTAGATGAAGTACAAATCAAGAATCTAAGATCTAAGAATCGTTCAATATTGCACAAGATTGAAATAATGAATCAGAAGGTATTTCTACCACACCCACAGAATATAGAAAGGATTGGGGGTGATAAGGAATGGGTTTGATCTTCACAAAGCACTTGCTTAAATGAAAATCAAGTCTTTAAAGAACACCAAGGAAGGATTTCTCCAAAGTTATGCAAAAGAGCACTCAATTTGATTTCTGAATATTGAATGAATGAAGTATGCCTATAAATCACGAAATAAAGAGTATTTATACTAACCATAATGACTTGGACAAGTTTAATAATGGTAGGAATTGGGCGGTTTTGGCCCATTCTAGTCTAAAAGAAGGAACTTCCAAACAAACAATCTTAAAACAAGTTGATTAGGCCCAAAAACAAACCCAAAACTTAAATAGGATTATTTAAGGCTAGAATCCACTTATTTAAGTCTTAGATAGCATAACTAAACATTCTAAACAAATAAAATAAGAAGTCCAAGCAATTGGCCCAAAGATGTTCAAAATAGCCTAGTTGTAACAATTGGGCTATTTCAAGTTGTTCAATAGATTAACCTTCTTCAACAAGTCCTACACATTGCTCCAAGCTTTGAGTCATCATTATAAACTTAATGGGCGTGTCTCTAAAAGTTTTTGCTTCTTCTCTTGCATATAGATCCACCATCAAATTGTTAAGAGCCTATTTAGTACCTTTATTTTGCGATCGTGTCATTGGACCTCCAAGATTCTCTAATGGATCTTTTGCCCTAATATCACTTTTTTGAGCTTGTCCAAGCTTCCAACACATCCCACTCCTTTTGCCTTGCTAGAAGTCACTTGTAATGCTTCATCTCCATCATTCCCCCTCCCCTCAAAAGGATTTTGTCCTCAAATTAGCTTTTTC
>JAOXYD010000009.1:10856666-10879916 GCA_028565735.1 Pinacopodium congolense | reverse complement strand
ATGACAACAAGCCCTTTTTTTACATTTTTAATATAAAAATCTTTAAAGAATTATAAAAATACGATCAAACAACAATTTGATATCTTTAAAACTAAATTACGTTGGTATAAAAGATTTAATAGCTATTTATAACAATTTTGTTGCCACTTTCTACTGTAATTCTAATAAATACTCAGTTCATAAATTTTATTTTTCATTACCCTAAACTCGCTTAGATTATTTATTGAATCATTTTATTATATTATATCGAATTAAAATTTTATTTTTTATTTTCAATTTTAAAATATAATAATTAGTAAATATCTTTAAAAATTCCAACAAAGGAATGTGCAAACTTATCCATAATATGAAAAGGGTAGACAAATTTAAAAGTGAAAAACAGAAAATGGAATTGAGAATAACGTGTGGATCCAGGGTTCAATTCTTTTCTGTTGTTGGTTCGTTGAAAGGGAAGCACAGGAGGGCTGGCCTGTGCGATGGAGTCTCGGCCCTATAACAAGAGGCCTCGCCTAATCTATATAGTATGCGTTACGGTGGTTCGAAGCTGAAGGTAAGCGAATTGGAAATTTACACCACATGTGGGCCTTGGCCTGGTTTAGAAAATGTCACAAACTCCACGAAGAAATTTCAACGAGTTATCTATAGGTATTCCTCAGAAGATGTACAAAATAACCAATAATTATGTTCATTCCTGCCTGTTACAATAATCGTTCTAATTTAAACATTATTTTGAACCAAGTTTTTGTTAAAATTAAAAAAAAAAGAGAGAGAATATCTTTAGTAGAAACAAGAAAGACAAATACAGTTACGAGTGATTGATGGAACACTTGAAAGAGATATATCGTGACATAATATAATCATAGAGTTAGATAGCTATTGTTATCGCTGATAGAAAAACTCAGTATCATATTAAATTTCACAAATTTTGTCAATTCTGTTTAAAAATGAGTACTCAAATTAGTTTGTCTTCTTCTTCTTCTTTTTTTCTTCATAGAAGTTCAACCCTTATTCAATTTAAAGAAATATAATAACAAGCATAAATTAATTAAAGAATCTTTTTGAATAAGTTTTATATTATATTCACATGAACAAATGACATAATAAATTCATAAGTTTTTTTGAAAAATTAAATTAAAATTAAATTGCTTAAATTAAAGATAATTCAATAAAAATTGTATGATAAATCCCTAAAATACAATATACTAGATAACTCAATATGACATTTGACTTATAATAATTTTAATTCATTGATCTTCCCACTGAATTCAGCTAAAATTATTTCTATAAAAATATTGTCATGATAATATCTCATTAAAAGAATTTAACTTTAAATAACTAAGCAATTACTTAAAATGATAAATTAATCAAAATTTGAAATAACTACCAATGATATGAACCTTGGTGAAGAGTACTAAAGACCCAAAATCAATAAAGAAAAAGAAAATCTCAAAATTTATCTTGAATCGAGTAAAGAATCCAACCCAAACCAAACTTGTTGATTGGAACCAAAGTTATAAGTTAATCACTATAAATTACTTTGAAAAGATCAAATTTAATTCTTGAATAAAGAACTTAAAGAAAGTTCTCACAATAGAAAAAACACTCAAATTTTATTAATAATATGATAATCCCATGATACATCAGATTTTCTCTTTAAATAGCCACCAAAAGATGAAAATCTTATAAGGTCTTCCTAACTAACCTTAATTATAATTGAATAGGAAAGACGTGTCGATAAAGGGTTTTCTTAATTAATGGATACAAATCAGCTTTAAATTTAAAATCCTTCCAAAAAATAACTGATAATTAATAGCATTTAATGAATAAAATTCAAAAGTCAAAATTTCCCTCTAAGCTCATGTCTTTAGCCTTTTCAAAAGGTAAATATCCAGATTGAACTTCATTAAAAATAAGCATGTAAATCATCCTTGCATATTGGGTCCTAAGCATTATTGTCATATATTAGGCTTTGTTCATCTCTTGGCCTTGAAAATAAGCAACTAATCTTGGTAATGCTTTAAAATAATTTGAAACAGCCTCATTATCTTGAATGTCCTTGATCAATCCTTGCAAAGCCTCATTCACGTACTTAGCTTTTACTCTTGTCAAAGGCCCTACAATACCTTGTGACAGATTAGTGAATGCTAATGCAAGCGGATCTTCATCATTCCCTCCCTCCTCGAAAGGATTCGTCCTCAAATTACCTCATAGATAATGCATCAGTCACAACATTTTCTTTTCCTTTCTTGTATTTGATTATATAAGGAAATGTTTCAATGAATTATAACCACTTGACATGTCTTTTGTGTAGCTTGCTTTGAGACTTCAAAAACTTCAAACTCTCATGATCTAAATGAATAATGAACTCCTTTGGCCATAAGTAGTGTTGCCATGTTTATGGACTCCTCACAAATGCATATAATTTCTTGTCATATGTTAGATAATTCAAAGCTTCTCCACATTAAAATATGCAATCGATTTGAAATCCTGCATCAAAACAACTCTTATACCAATTCTTGATGCGTCACATTCAATCTTAAAAACTTTGCCAAAGTTAGGTAAACAAAGCAAAGCTGCATTGGTCAATTTATATTTCAAAGTATTAAAAGCTTGTTCATACATATCGGTACATTTAAACAAAACATTTTTTTAACAAGTTCATTTAGAGGTGCTGCTATGAAACTAAAATCCTTTACAAACCTCCTTTAAAAACTTGCTAAACCATGAAAAACTTTATACCTCATTTGTGTTCTTAGGTGTAGGCCACTCTTTAATTTCCTTGACCTTTTCCTCATCTATAATAACTCCATGAACACTCCATCAAAACTCGGAAACACAACAAATTTTATACAAAATGTGCATTTTTTAAAGTTATCATACAACTTATATTCTCTTAAAGCATAAAGCACATAATACATATGTTTCACATGGTCATCCAAATTCCTACTATACACTAAAATATCATTAAAGTAAACAACAACAAATTTTCTAATAAAAGGTCGCAAAACATGGTTCATTAACTTCATAAAAGTACTTGGTGCATTGGTTAAACCAAAAAGTAATACTAACCACTTATATAAACTATATTTTGTTTTAAAAGTAGTTTTCCATTCGTCTCCCTATTTCATACGAATCTGATAGTATCCACTTTTTAAATCAATCTTATAAAATAAACAAGAATCATGCAACTCATCAAACATATCATCTAATCTAAGTATGAGATGTCTATACTTTACCTTAATTTTGTTGATAGCTCGACAATCCACAAACATGCGTCATGTTCTATCTTTCTTTAATACTAGAATTACAGGAACTAAACATAAGCTGAGACTCTTCCTCACAAATACTTTCTTTACTAACTCATCTACTTGCCTTTGAATCTTCTTAGTCTCCTCCGGATTAGCTCTATAAGTTGGTTTATTAGGAATTGTTAATCCTGGGATGAAATCAATTTGATGCTTATTGCTTCTTAAAGACAATAATCCTTATGGTCACTCCTCAGAGAATAAATCGATAAATTCCTACAAACAAAACCGAACAGCACTAGGCAAAGAAGGATTAAGTTCGTTAGTTGAAAGGTAATTGTCCTTATATATAAGGACAAGTAGTTGTTGCTTCGTTAACATAGCACTGTTAACCTCAACGCTAGTAGCATAAACACTAGACCTCATAGTTGTCTATATATTTTGAGTCTCACAATCTGATTTTCTTTTCTCATTGCTCACTACTATACTTGTTTTTTTTTACTCTTTTTCACATTTTTCCTCTTTTTATCACTCTCACTCTTTTCTTGAATGCTCACTTGCTTTTTTCTCAATTTGTACTCTCTTGCTATCCTAATCTGATCCTTATATGTTTCCCATGGTTTGAGAGGTGTTAAGATCTCATGTCTATTGTTCATAATAAAAGAGTAATTGTTTTTGTACCCATCATTTTGAACTTTTCTATCAAACTGCTATGGTCACCCCAAAAGAAGATGACTAGCATGCATTGACACTATATCATAAAAAACCTCATCATTGTAACTCCAAAAACATGTTTTGTCACCTTAACTTCCCCATACTCATTCAACCGTTATAACTTGTATGGTTTTGGATGCTTCAAAGTTGTCAACTTCAATTTATTAACTAATAGAGTACTAGTAACTAGTGCAACTTCCGTTATCAATGATCATGCTACATACCTTGCTATTCACATGGCACTGAGTATGAAAAATGTGCTCACGTTGGACTTCATCTCCTTCATCCTTAGACTAAACATTAAGAGTTCACCTAATGATAAGCAATTCCCCACTCACGGGTTCTTCAACATTTACATCACTAAAATCCTCCAACGGTGGCATTTCATTATCACTTGAGCTAACACTCTCCATATCACCATTGTCCAAAATAATCATAGTCCTTTTATTTGGACATTAAGAAGCAACATGTCCAAACCCCTAACACCTGAACAACTTAAAATCACATGATTTAAAGGAGGGTTTAGTTGCAGTTTTACCTTTAAAAGAAGAAATCGGATCCTTGGCTTTTCTATCTTCTTTTGGTTTTGACGAAACCTTATTATCATTATAATTAGCTTCATGAAGAGTTAGAAATCATGCCAAATTTAGAGGTTCCTATAGATTTTAATTTCCTTTCCACCTAGATTGCCCTATACAATAAATCCTCTATCTTTATATAATGCTGAAAATCTACCACATCAGCAATCTCCTTATTTAAACTATTAATGAATATAGCTATAGTAACTTCTCGATCTTTTTCAGTGTTAGCCTTAATCATGGCTATTTCCATCTCCTAGTAGTATTCCTCCATACTCTTAGAACCTTGATTCAAACCTTGTAACTTCTTGCACAAGTCTTTATAATAATGGTTAGGTATGAATCATTTGCACATTACCGCCTTCATCTCCTCCCATGACCAAATAGGCCTCTCTCCATTCCTATGCCTACTAAGCATCATTTGATCTCACCAAATGCTAGCGTAATCTGTGAATTCAACCACTACCAACTTGACCTTTTTTTCTTCAGAGTAGTTGTGAAAATCAAACACATGTTCTACTTTTCTTTTCCACTCCTATTATAACTTTGGATCATTCTTTCCTTGAAAAGATGGAATCTACATCTTAATACTATTCAAATTATCATCATACCTTTGGACAACTGCCCTTTCCCTCATGAAGCCAACTTCTTCAAAATCGGATTCCTCCTCTTCCTCCACATTATGTGGTTAATTTCAACAAGAAGTTGACCTACTTGATGTCTCTAAATGATCTAATCTCATATTAATAGTTTGGAATTGATATTGGATGGCTTTTATGAACATCTTGAGGTCAATGAGAGCATTTTCTCCACCACAATTCATGACTAAACCTATAAATAAAGAATTAGTAACAAAGATATTGGGTTGTTCTCACTTGGTTCCTTACATGTTTACTCTCTAATCGATTTTCACTAGTGTTTCACTCAATTTTTGGCTTTTCTCAATTCTGGACTCGCCCCTCTTGCCTTTTACCACTAAACTTTCCCTTAGAAGCCCTTTAAACAAAACATGATCAATGATTTCAACAAGAAAACATATAGCAATTCAAACTTAATTACGTTGAATTTTAAGTCAATAAGAAAGGTAGACCTAAGTGAAAAATTAGAGATAAAAAATAATGGGAAGAAAATCCAAAGAAGGTAAGAAAGGAAAAAATCAATGAAAGTTGGAAAATCTAGAGGGAAAAGGAAGGAAAATAAATTAAGCATGAATAAGGAAAGAAGAATTAATGCAGAAAATAACTGTAGAAGGAAAGAAGATAAAAGGAAGTGATTTAAAGATGATAATGGAAAGTTTTCAAATGGAGAGGTAGTAAATGTCTTTCTTTTTTTTCTTTTCTTTTATTTTCTCTCTCTTTTTTAAAACTTTTTTTTGTCTAAGAATAATACCCAAAACGTCTATACAATTAAGGATAAGCAAAATCTTGCAAGTTTTGATTTGAGATAGATCTATGCAACTTGTGCAATAATTGAAGATAAGCATATTCTTTTTTTTTTTTGGGATAACTAATACGACTAAAAGGAAAATAGATGAATAGGATAACTTTGATGTAATATTGGCTAAAAGGAGAAGAAGAGTATAAAGAATAGTATACTGAAAAATAAAGACACGAGAATAAGAAGAATAGAAAAACAAAATACAAGCTAGATTAAATAAGAAATGAAACAAGGATAGATGTAACTTGATTCAAGGAGTTTGGTTTTGATACCAAATGATATGAACCTTGGTGAAGAATATCGAAGACCCGAAACTTATCTTGAATCAAGTAAAGAACCTGACCCCAATCAAACTTTTTTCTTGTAACCAAAGTTTTAAATTGATCACTACAAATTATCTTGAGGAGATCATATTTAGTTATTGAATAAAGAACAAAGAGAAAGCTCTTACAATAGAGAAAACACTCAAATTTTCTTAATAATATGATGATCCCGTAATACATCGTATTGCCTCTCTAAATAACCAATAAAAGATGAAAATCTTAAAAGAAAAGGTTTTCCTAATTAACCTTAATCATAACTAAATAGAAAAGACTTGATTAAGAATAATTTTCTTAGTTAATAGATACAAATCAACTTTAAGTTTGAAATCCTTCCAAAAATAACTTGACAATTAATAAAATTTAATGAATAAAATTCAAAATTCAAAATTTCCCTCCAAATTCTTGTCTTTAGCCTTTTCAAAAGGTAAATATGCAAATTGGCCTTCATTAAAAATAAGTATGTAGATCATCATTGCATATTAGGCTCTAAGCATTATTTTCATATCTTAGACATTGTCCATCTTCTTGGGTTTGAAAATAAGTAACTAATCTTATTAATGTTTTAGAATCTTTTGAAACAACCTCATTGTCTTAAATGTCCTTGATCAATCCTTACAAAACCTCCTTCATGTGCTTAACTTTTACTGTTGTCAAAGGGCCTCCAATGCCTTGTAATAGATCAGTGAATGCTAATGCAAGCATATATCCATCAACAAATCTCCTCTTTTGTAATTAGAGATGAAATTATTGAAAATAAAAATAAAAGATCATCAATTGTATTCTCTCATTTGTAAAATTTCACTAGGAACAAAAACAAAGAAAAAAATATAATTAAAAAAAAGAAAACAAACCATAAAAAATTAAGTTTGAAATTTTAATAGTAAGTATGTATTGGTTCATAAATTTTAGTCTCTCCACTCTCTTAAAATATATATGTAGACAAAAAATATTAGTCTCACAAGTGCGTATAAAACGATGGCTAAGTATTAATTTGCGAATTAATCCATTATGGTGAGTACCATACGGTTCAAGGCTTAAAGCTTTATTCAATACATGGGAACTTTTCAAAATAAAGATAACGCAACAAACATGTAAATACTCATTTTCATACACCTCCTCCATTCTTTTCAATTCCACTTTAAGACAAGATATTCTTAGGCCATGTTTAGTATGGATTTTGTTTTCGGTTTCGGTTTTTTATTTTTTAAAACATAAAAACAAATAAATAATACAGAAACCCAAAAAAATAATACACTAATACAACACAGAAACTGAAAAAAAAGCACAAAACCAGAAAAATACACAAAAACTAATAAAACACACAAAAACCAAAACTAACAACAATACTAAATATCATCTTACTTTTTATGTGCTTTCTCATTTCACTTTAAATCTACTTAGAAACATTATAAAATATTTTTTGAAAAAGAACATGATAAAATATTGTTAGTTAACTACATATTAAAAAGATTTGACTCCATATAGAAAAAAAAAATTATTATGTAAAATGAAAGAAAGGGTTCATTTATAAGAATACTATCTATAAAGGGAAGAAAAACTTTAGGGTATCTTCATTGAGATATAGTAATACCAAAATATTAAACTATATGTTTTCAGTACATAAAATGATGAGATTTTACAATTTACAGACGTTAATTCTCATTTCTTAATATGGTCTTTGGTATTAACACGTTTACATATTAGTTTAGAACCTTAAAAAATCAACTAATTTATATCTCAATGTTGCTATTATGTGAACAATACTAATTAATGCTTGGTAATTATGTTGAAATTTTTCATTACACGTGTCCAAAATTTTCATATTTACTGAAAAAAATTGTCTCGTATGTTCGTATAATTTTTTTTTTAAAATCAAATATAGTATTAGTTGATCTTTAAAAGTTTATAAGAGTAGTGTAAATTGGTTGTTTGGAAATTTTAAGAATCTTTTGTTAATTATATTTAAAAACTAAAACATAACTAAAGAATTACACCAGTACGATATATAAAGAAAATAATGGAAAAGAGGATCAGAACGAATTTATAATGGCTACATAAGCATTACTCACTTACAGTTCATTTGTTTTTTTATTTATTATTATCTTTTTCTTGATTAGCAGATGAGGAAAAATATGATACAATCTCTTTCTTTGTTTCAGATAAAGGAAAACTCTTTTATAAATTTTTCTTAAAGATAAAAAATAATTTTAAATACATTGATTGTTCATTTTAATGTTTTAAGATTCGATTTCAATCATAATTAATCCTATAAAGCTTTTAAAAATTGAAAACTCATAAAAAATATTCTTATATCAATAAAATATCACAAAAAATAAAGATATTTATAACCAAAATAATTCAAAGTAGTCGTTAAAAACAAAGATCAAAAGGAGAATAGGATGAGGGAGATGCTCTGTCTTCTCTCTCCTTCCCCATGTCCCTGCTGGTTTTCTCATCTCGCCTACTGTCTTGTTGCCCTCCTTGTCTCCTTAATCTAGACTTTTTGTTTAACTGTTCCCTCCCTTCTATACTGCTTTTTCTTTCTTGCCCATCTGAAAGGCCCTCACCTTTTGTTTTTTTAAGGGGATGGGGTTCCAAGTCCATCCCTCCTCCAATAGTACTCAAGCAAGGCCCTCCTCTAGGCCCCTTACTCTTGAGTCTAGCTTTCCCTTAGTTGCCCATACCTCCTCGCAGGTTGTTGGCAGGACTCTATTAGGACTAACTCTTCCCATTAGTGTTAAAGCTATCCTACCATCTTCCTCAGCTTCCTAACCTGCAAATTCTAACACGATTAGAAATGAAAATCAATACAAACAAGCTCCTCCCACTAGAAGGACGTGGAGATAAGTGGTAGGAGAATCCTCCTCTACCTAACAACTTATATATATGCCTCCCTCTGAATCTCTAACTTCTGTTTGTCATTCCCTTGAGGTCCTCTAAATAGGTGCTAGCAAATGGAGATCTTGTTTAATAAGCTTCTTATCCTGCAAACACCTTGATTCCTTGCGGTGAGCTATTAGGCAAATTTTAATTAGAAAAAATATGGCCTTAAGGAAGCTTTGTTAGAAATTCAAGATGTGTTCCTATTTAAGTTCAACTCAAAGGATTCTATCAATAAAATCTTGGAAGCTGACCTTTGGCATGTCCAACACTAACTTATATTTTTTCAACAATGGCAACATGGTCTTAATGTATAATAAATGAATAAGCATGCCTTAATTTGGATCTTAGTCTACCATCCCCCTTCGGAATATTAGACCACTTCGGGGCTAAATCATCTTACTAGTTTTATTAATCATCCGTTACCTATGGACGATACCATTGCAAATATGAATCACTTTGCTTATGTTAGAGTTTGTGTAGAAGTTGAAAGTACTTAGAACTTTCTAGATGTTACACCTTTCATGCGATTTAATAGTGATGAGGAATTGGTTAAAGACATTTTAATGATCATTTAACAATGGATACCCTCTCCAAGAGTCCCTAAATTGATTTGGAAACCAACTAGCAAGGTATTCAAGATAGGTGGGTATGATGAACTGCTAGCTTCGGAGTAAGTGTCTATTAATTTTGATCCTAAGACCCAACTAAATGCAGATAATAATGCAAACTAATTTGTACAATGACCTATAAATTCTTCTAAAGTAGAGTTGGTTAATGATGGTGATGGAGGTAGAAACCAGGTAGTTGTTAGTCACCTGGATGGCAAGGAAGCAGGAAAGGCTAACCTAGAAATTCCTAGACCTACAGTTATCACTAACAGTCCTACTATTAGGTCCCTTGGGTCTATAAAACATAAAGAGAAGTGTTTACCTATTCAAGAGGAGTCCAAACTTACAAGGATTTAAGAGGGATGTATGGGTGCTTAAGGGTGAGGCTATTAATGAGGTGAACTTATAGAATACTGTTGCGGTTACTTCGAAGCAAGAAGTTATTAATGAAGTGATTCCTGAACCTATTAGCTATGGTAAAAACTGCTCAGGGGACTCTATGCAAGTGACCTCCTCTACAACAGAAAGTGTCGTTAATAGCCTAGCAACTAACCAAATTCTTGAGAGCAAAGACAAGCTCTTAGGGACAAAGGTGTCATTTGGATATGCAGTTGAGCAAGCAATAACCAGCAGTAATTCTAGGAGGAACTCAAAAGGCAAGGTTTCTTCAAATTAATGTCTATGTTAGTTTGGAACATACGAGAGTTAAACGACCTAAATAAGCAACGAGTTATTACAATTATTATCCAGTCTGTTAAACTTGTTTTTGTGGTACTCATTAAAATTAAACTCAATTTCCTACTGAATCGTAGCCTTTGGTTCATTAATAAGAATTGACATATCCTATCAAATTTAAAAGCCCGTTATAATAGGTGTATTATAATCGCTTTTGATCCTACTATTTTCTTTTGTCTCAAATTACTATTATTGATCAATTGGTGCATTTGTTTATTGATGTGGCCATCTATATAGTGTATTCTTTTAATTTTGGGTTTCAACAGAGGGCTCTATAGACTAAACTTATTAAACTAAAGAGGACTCTTATGTAACATTGGTTTGTGTTAGGAGATTTTAATTGTACTTTGGACGTGGATGAAATTGACAATCTCAAAGCCAATAGCTCTTATGCAAGGAGAGGTTATCCGAAGTTTAAGGAGTGTTTAAGATAGGTTGCTCTCACGGACCTTGATTACACAGGCAACAAATTTACTTAGGTCAATAAACACCATGATAATATTACAATGAGAAGGAAGTTAGGTTGAGCTCTCACTAATAGTAAGTGGCTTAAGGCTTTTCCCTTTAATAAGGCCAAGTTTGGTAAGATTATAATTTTTGACCATAGTTGTATTAAGGTTTAGGGTATAGTAGAATGGAAGAGGCATAATTCTCCGTTTAAGTTATTTAATCACTTAGCCTACCTTCTTGGTTTTGAAAATGTTGTAAGGACAGGTTTGGAGGTTTCAACAAAGGGTTTTGAATAGTTCAAACTTATTTCCTATGCTTGTTGGAATTCAATGGTAGTTAAAAACTTTGCTGCTAGCCAACTTTAATGCAAGCAGTGGCAAGCAGGTAGATTTGGCTAGGAAGAGACTGAAAGCTATTCAGGATAGTGTTTATAATGAACTATTAAATGAGCAAAAGCAGATAGAGGAGGACTCTGCATTAAGAGCCATACATTTTACCCTAGATTTCCATTTTTTTCAGTTATTAGACAGAAGTCAAGGGTTCAGTGAATTAAGGAGGGTGATGTTAATAAATCCTTCTTTTATGAATCTCTCCTTTATAAGAGAAACATTAATAATATGTCCTCTTTAATTGATGATAATGGGGTGTACCTTTAATCTCAACAAGAATTGAAGGATTTGGTCTTTAAGTTCTTTCATTCACAACTTGGTATTCAAGGTTATTGTACTATAGCCTCTAATGTTTTGAAATCCCTATAAGCTCCTCAAATTAGTAAGAAATAAGCTAATCTCCTGACCAATCAAGTCACGACAGAGGAAATTCATAAGGTGGTGATGTCCATAGCTTTTGAAAAAGCTCCATGTTTGAATGAATACAATTTTTTTTTCTTTTAAAAGTCCTAACATTTAATGGGTGATTAGATTATCAAAATTGTACATGAATTTTTCTATTATAGTAAGATGCTGAAATCTATCAATAAGACCTTTATCACTCTTATTCTTATAGTTAACCGTTCCTCTATGGCTGATTGTCGACCAATCTCTTATTGTAACATAATTTATAAAATCATATAAAAATTTATTGCCTCAAGGCTTAAACGGGTGCTAGCTTCTTTGGCTAGTGCTAATCAGGTAGCACTTATTAAAGGATGCCACGTAGAGGATCACATCTTTTTAGCTTAAGAACTTTTATGTTCTTACCATTAGAAATTGATAACTGAAGACTGTGCTATCAAATTAGACCTGTTTAAAGCTTATGACAATGGATTGGCAATTTTTGGCTCATACTCTACATTGATTTGGTTTTCCCTCTAAGTTCTCCATTTAGATTTTTGAATGTATCTCAAGTTATTCTTTTAGTATCCTTGTGAATGATGAACCTACCTCTTTTTTCAAGGGCAAGAACGGTTTAAGATAAGATGGTCCTTTGTCTTCCTATCTATTTACTTTACGTATAGAGATGCTCACCCAAATCCTACACCAAAAAATCGCTACCAATCCCTATTTTAAAATTTATAGCAAATGTGAAGACTTGGGTATACACAGCCTTGCCTTTACAAATGATATTATACTCTTTTGTGGTGCAAATCTTAACTCTATTTCTACTTTGTTGGATGCAGTTGAGTGCTTCTCTAGCATTTATAGTGTAATGGTAAACAAATTAAAGAGCTATATTACTTTCTCCTATACTACTATCCCTATGGTAAAGACTCTTGCAGGAAATTTAGGGTTTACCAACAAGTAGCTCCTATTAGTATTTAGGGCTAACTCTTATCTCAAGGAAGCCTTCCTATAATGACTACCTTGAACTTGTTGAAAAGCTACCATATAAAGTTTGAATGGTAGTGTAATATAGTGTTATCTTTTAGAGGTAGATTACAATTGATCAAGGATGTTATTAATAACCTTAATCTCTTTTAGACATCATATCTAGTTCTGCCTAGAAAGTTAATGGAGGACATTGAGAGATTGCTAAGAAATTTCCTCTGGTGGAGAGATCCTTTAAAACGAGGAAACTAAAGGTGAAGTGGAAAGAGTTGGGCCTAAGTGCCATGGAGGGTTAGGGCTAATATCTATTGTTGATGTCACAAACACTAGTTTAGAAAAATGGATTTGATGGCTCCTTATGGATAAACAAGTTTCACAGGTTCAAGCCTAAGGTAAATTGCTTCTGAACAGTATATCAACTCTTCAAGATGAGAAGTACTATCCAGAATCTGATAAAGTATAGAATGAGGGAAGGTAAGGAAACTTTTTTGTAGTATGAAAATTAGACTAACTTAGGTCCGTTATACCTCATACCTAATATGGCTAGTTAGAACTTGTTGTTTTCACCTAAAACTATATTGAACCTTTTAATTCAAAACATTGCTTGGGTTAGTAATCTCAAGTACTAAGGTAGCTCAGGATAACTTGCCCTCATACCTTCCTAATCTATAGGCCGAAGACCAAGTTTTTTGACAACCTCATAGTTCTAGACAGTTCACTAACAAATCCTTTAGTTAATACTTTCTAAGTATAAACCCTCAGGTCCCCTGGTTCAAGGTGGTTTGGAATAGTGGTAGTCTTCCTAAAGTGCCTTTTATTATATGGTTACTTTGTAAAAACCGACTGGTGACACTTAAAAGAATTAGATGGACTCTTATTCTGTTAGGAAAGTATTGAATTGGATAGTCACCTATTTCTTAGATATTGCTTCTTTTCCACTTTCTAGATAAAAACTCAATAGTTATTTTAACTAAATTGCTCTGAATAGGATTGGAATTCTATCCTAGCTTGTCTGACTAACTTACAGACTCTATCTAAAATTCATTTAAAGGCCCTAAATGTTGCCTTCTACTGTTGTTTCTATAGCATTTGGATAGAGACAAATTTTAATGCATTTAATAATGCTTACAGGGACATTAATAGGTTTACACAAGAGACATTGTAGTGTATTTGTGATATCATTTATAACTGAATTGATGCAAGTTCCCTATTGGTTAACATTCAACATGCATGGGAGCTTTAAGAATGATCGTATCTATAGGTTAGCTAAATTGAACTTAAGGTCCCAATTGCTATAGGTATGATCTCTACAAATCCTAGATTAAAGCTATATCGTACCATTAGGCAACCTATCTCTATCAACATGGCAGAGGAGAACAAAAATCTTAAGCAAATCGGCGATGTAACTAAGGTTCTCTTACAGAATCTTAATGGAAAGCCTGTAATCTTGAAGGCTATGAATCATGACTCCTTTGATACTTCTTATTTAGTAGCTTACCCTTAGTTATTCTTAGTTGCATGATCGTTGTCATTTAGCTTAAAGAGGCCTTTAAAGAACATAATAAGGGCTAGTGGTGTGGGTTTTAGAGGAAAGGGACCAACCTCTAGACTTAAGTGACGCACCTAGAGTTTTTCTCATATTTATTAATCTGATAGCCTTGTTGAAGGTTTCCATAAACTCGCCTCTTTCGATAGCTCGCCATTGGTTGATCCCTGTAGCATACACACAGGAGTGAATAATGGATCTAGAAAAACCAACATCAAGGTTAGCTACAGAGCTCAACCATATTAGTTGCAAGCTTTTTTTGTTTTGTTGATTTGAGTGTCTTAACACTAGGTTAACAAGAGTTGTATTCTCGATGCTTCTCATCACATGGTTCATACATGTGTGATAAGACTTATCTTTACATCCTTTCTTTTCTTATTAATGACAATTCTCTTATTTTAAAAAAAATGATTACTAATCAACCACAAACTATACTACCAATGTAATATAGTAGTTAGTGTGGTCTTATAGATTATTGATACAAATTTTGATGTTCTTTTAAGAGATATTAGCCAATTAATGTAAATTAAATATGTTAAATAATCTTGAAACTTTAACTTTGGTTGTTTAATATATTACATTAGTCGATAAAATACCTTGAAATCAAAATTTAAAGATTTTCAAGTTTATCAAACTATTAATTTTATTCATTTGATAAAATTTTGACTTAAATATCTTTCAATTTTTTCCAAATAATATTATAAAAATCAAAAGGGTTTTTCTCCATTGAAAAGTTTACATTCATTAAGATAAACAATAATGATATGTTGATATGTGATGACCCTTAAAGTTTCTTATGCCAAATAAACAATATAAGAAAAAAAATACACTTATATTTATACACTTACAATGTCTAAAATCTTCCTTAATCTTGATTTTTTTTCACTTAAATTCATTTGAAACTCGTTAAATTGATTTAATTACTTCATCTTATCTTTAATAAACATTTTAAATTCCACTTTAATTTATAGTTTTTACAATGTGTCTATTGACTTAGTTTAGTACATGTCTTGAATAATTTTAATATCATTAAGGCATTGAAAATATAAATTATGTATTATCTTTAATAAGCATTTTAAATTCCACTTTACTTTATGGTTTGACTTAATTTAGTACATATCTTAAATAATTTTTATATTTTATCTTTAAGGAACTGAAATATAAATTATTAGACATAATTTAATTTAATTTTCATCAAAATATGAATTAAAATCTCTAATGTTTCAATAATATATTTTACCTTTTATTCTTTTAACGAAGGAGAAAGTTGTATTAATTAGTTTATCATGTCTTATATATGATAAAAATTCATATTTATAGGGAAGACAGTACATCTAAGCTAAATCAATTAAGGTTCTACTTAAATTTTGATGATGAAAAAACAACTTTACTACTAATATTTTTACTGTGTTTAAAGTAGTGAAAGGATAGGTTTAAGGAAAAAGTATTTAAGAGATACAATTTAAAACTTTTGAGCTTAAATAAAGCTTACAAAGAATAAAAGCAAAAGGTTCAAAATCAAGACCAAGAAAGAGTTTTTAACAAGTTATATCTTATAATTTTTATTATAATCACATCTTAATCATTTCAAAATAACTAGTGGATAAAGCATGTATGATGTATGATGTATTCATATTTAACGTTTATGCATATAAGTTGCATAATTAAAAGAAGTTGTGTTAGGAAAGTCTTAAATATTCTTCTTCATACACAAAAAGTTTTTGTAGAATTAGTTTGAAGTTTGTGTATATGTGTGTTTATGTGTATGTGCATGTGTATATGTGTATGTGTGTGATCCTCTTCAAACACAAAACCCTTTTTGGGAAACTAATTTAAAGTACGTGTGTATGTTTATGTGTGTGTGTCATCTAATTCATCCTCTTTTTAAAGTATCGTATAATGGCTAACAATTTATAAACATGCTTATGACCTAGCAAAAAGATGATGAAGCCCAGAAAATTAATGTTTTTAGTGCAAAAATTCAAACAAAGTAAAAAATGTATATATGAATAGAAACATAGTTATGTCATAAGATTTATAACTATAATATGGTAACATCCCAATACTAATTAATTTAATCAATGTTCATTTTATTTTTTTCTAATTTTTATTTTATTACTTGTCTTTATTTTTCTCTTCATTGATATGATCGAAATTTTAGAGTAACAAAAAATAGAAAAGCTTTTGATTAAAGTGATTGATCAATTCTTCTTGCCATCAATATTTCTCATCTTCTTGACAAAACCAATCTCAAAGCTTCTTGATATATATCACACCTCCTTAGTTTTTATTTTCTTTGAAAAAAAGATCAATTTAAACTGTAACATTTATATTTAAGTTTAAGTTAGACCTTATATTCCTTATATTTCAAAACGTTTAAAAAGAATTGAACCTTAATCATTAAATCCCATTACCTTTATTAGTATTCTTAATTAATTAAAAAGTTTTGGTGCATTGATTGGGATCTAAAGTGCCAACTGGCATGGTGAGGCTCACTTCTCTCCTTCCTTTCCTTCCTATTCTTCTCCTCTCATTTTGCTCTCTTGCTTTGTTCTCCGCCTATAAATTTAACATTTCTCTTACTTCAAGCACTCAACAAAATTAGGTTAAGAAAGTTATAACTTTTTACCACTTTACCATCTCTTCACCTTTATGTGAAGGAAGCTTAGTCTAGAAAATTGATTGTAACAATAATAAAAATAAACATAAACATTGTTGTCCTTACATAAAAAATAATTTGATTTAATATTGCTATATTAAGTTGTGCTTTGTTAATTAATGAGGTCATCGACGGTTAAAGTGAAATTAAATCTCATGTTCATCGTTATTGATTGACACACACGCACACGCACATGCACACGCACACACACACACACACACACACACACAATTAAGTAACTTGCAAAACACGTTTATTTGACTAGATAGTCAATTAAGAGACTTAGGTTAATTAATAAGGAGAACTTTTCTTCATCTTTTGTACTTAATTTCCCAAATCTTTCGAAAATTAAGGGAATGTTTAGTTAGATTATGGGTTGTGATTTTTTGTTGTGATTGTTGTATTTTTGTATTGGTTATTGTGCTTTATTTTTCCTATTTCTGTGCTATATTAGTGTGTTTTCTTTTTCAATTTTTATGTTTAGAAAAATATGAAACCAAAGCTAAAAATCAAATTCCAAGTAAATATGGCCTAAACAAATGACCTGCTTTAGGTACTAAAAATTGGATAAATGTTATCATCTTATTGTAAAAAAAATGGTTTATAATTATGCAAAGAGGTTGCATATAATCTAATAATTATAGACTAGGCTTCTTGTAAATGAAGGTAAAGACAACTATGTAGTGATAAAAAGTTTGAATTTCTTTATTTAACTTTGATAGAGTATTTGCAACAATATTTTTAAAAATTAGTATTGTACTGGTACCAGTTTTTACTTTAGAATGGTATCATATGATACCCAAAAAAAAATTTAAAAAATTTTAAATTTTATAAAATTTTATTATTAATTATTTAATAAATTAAAAAATATTATTTATATTATTTATTATTTATTTTATTATATTTATCTATTTTGGGTTGAAATAGTGTAAACCGATATATACTAATACTTAATTCATTAATTTGTAGTGGGAAAGAGTCACTGAATTTGCAAGTGGACAGTAGAGCGAGAACACAATTGAAATAAGAGAATTTAGAAGTTGAGGTTTAATTTTAAATATAAATATATTTAAAATGTTTGAATTTTTCAAATATTTTTAAAATTTAAGATTTTTAAAAATATTTGAAAATATTAAAAATTAATATAAATTTAGATGAATGATTTAAATTGAACTTTTTATCTACTTTCCGTAATATATCTACGATGTAGTGATAAAGTAGGCTGCTTTCTCTCACTTCACTTGTTAGCGTAAACTTTCTTCTCACGTCTCCAATGACTTCCGCTATCAGAATCCATCCTATCAAGAATAAGAATCGGATTATAAATCACAGAATATGATAGTTATATTAATTTTATTCTGTAATTTTTTTTTAAATTTAAAATTTTTTATGCGTCTTTAATTGATGTGACGTGCTACGTTTTTTTTATAACAAATACATCAAACCAAATTACAGCAGTAAATACACCGCATTTAATTGAAAAAATTCGTGACTATTAAAATAATGAAATTAAAATTATATCTGAATTTTAATTCAGCTCGTATTTTGAGGATCCCAAGTGAACCCTTTGGCGTGGAGCCAACAATTCTTATTGGCACAGTATAATCTTGGACACAGCTCCACTTTGTATTTAGTGAAAATAAAACCAAAAAGCTCATCTTTGATGGCTGGCCCCAAATGAAATATACAGGCTTTATCAACATTTAACACCAGATCGAGGGACTTGCTCATTCGGGGGAAATGGAAACTGGAAAGGGGGATCTAGTCCCCATCGGAGGCTCTGATGATAACATAACATTAGGGGAGGGGACCAGTGACAGGCTAGCCTATTAAAAGTGAAATATCCAGAAGAAATAGAGAGAACTAAGGAGGAGAAAAAGATTCACCAAAACACGAGCAGTAGATTTTAATACTTTTTTTTTATTAAAGTTTTGTATATATGTGATTGACACAATCAATAGATATTCATACTTTATTAAGGTTTGCATGTTTGTGATTGGTAGGCATCGGGGAAAGAAAACTTATGAGACTGACTGGCCCCTACTCCTCTCGCTATCTCTTCCTACACAAAAATAAAATGGATTAGAGAGGGCCGGGGCCACGGGGCTAGGCTTGCAATTCAAATGGACTGTCAGATGCCATATCTTCACGTGTCATTACGTGATTAGCGGGAACTCTAAATCCCACGTGCTTGGGGTGCTTTGTCTCACGTGGGGCTTGGGACCGTGCCCTAATCGTGTTGGAGTGTTGCTAACTGGTTCACAGACAGAAGAGAGACGCAGCTAAGGTTCCTTTACTTTTTCCACATGAGGATAATTATAGTTGATAGTGCTTGTCAAATCCTTATTCTCTCACAATACCAATCCGTCTCTACCACTTGGAGTCTTCTCAAAAACTACTTTCTCTTCTTTTCTTCTTCTTCTTCACCACCTCTCCTCTCCTCTCCTCTCCTCTCACTCTCTATATAATCCTACCTTCTACACGAGAACATCCTCATCGAAAGTTATGTATGTATAGTATTTGCAGGATAAGGTGGCTTGCCAATATGTCGCCTTTATCTGCATTTGCACCTGCACCTTACTCGTGTTTTTAAATCCATAGCGAATTGGTGTATACAAAGACCAAATGAAGAAGATGGAAAAGAAAGCACGTAGGTGCAGGTGTGGGTGCAGGTGAATGCCATTTTGGCCTAAATTTTATTGTGAAATGCTCGTCGATCTCTATGCATGTCCAAGCACATGGAATCTGGAAAGGAAGCGCATAGGTACAGTCGTAGGTGCAGGTGAGTGCCATTTTGAATGTTAGCTAAACTTCATTGTGAAAGGAACCGTTGTTTCTCTAGTTTTCCGTTGTGTAGTTCGTAGATCTATTTGCATGTTCAAGCACATCGGAAACCTCGTTATTTGGTAGCATCTACAGTTTTGGTGACCAAATAAGCGAGGAAGGTGGATCTGGGGTTTTCATATCGATTGTGTTGTGGTGCTCATCATAGCCTTGTAGGTAGCTTATTGTACTGAGTACGGAGTTGTGGATCTACTTCCGCCCATAGATATTGCTTTTGAGGGTTTTCCAGGGATCTTGAAGAATGTTAGGTACACAACTCTCCATCCAGTATGACTAGGGCTTCTCAAGGCACATCAAATCTAAACACTTCTGTCTCCTCTCTCTCGATCTTTTACACACATACAACACTTTGAAACTCACACTCATATCATATCCCTGGGATAATAAACCCTAGGTTGATTTCTCTATGTCAACTTTGATCTAAGAAGAGTTTAACCTAATCAGGTATCTTTTTGTGGTTCATCTTTACAAACCTCTTAAACAACATTTATGTCCTTAAATGAACTGCTTTGGAAATTTTACTTCATAGATCGAGGAAAACACAATAGGCTTCGAATAGTATTCCCTTTAAGCCTGTATTCTTGAACATGTGATGATGACGATGATGATGAGAAAATGGAAGCCTAACCTGAGTTAAAAGTTATGTGTTTATTTTTAAGAAATGGTTGATCAACCTTAAACACTAGTCAACCAAACATAAAAAAAACCTGACTTGATCGACTAAACACATAACACTATTTGATTAATCATATAAAAACTTGACTTTTGAGTTCCATAATCCACATAACTCATGAATTAACAACTCAAAACTATTTTTTCACTTCTAAATAAATTCATTAAACTTTTTAAAGTAATTTTAAATATTAAAACCTTTCAATTTTTCTTAAAAATAAATTATGACTTAGTTTATGATAAATTGAGCACATTTTCAAGCTTTTTTATAACTTTCAATCTTTCCATCATTCAAATTTTGAAATCATTATTTTTATGTTAAAAACAATTCACACAAGTTTCAAATCATTCCCTGAGTGACTATAAATACTAATACATGTCAATTAAACTTAAAAACAAAATATGTCTTCGTTTTAGGAAATTTTCATTCTAAACAATTTCCAAACTCTTTTAAAATTTCCCAAACTTTCTCAAACATTTTTAAAATGGTTATTTTCACTTTAAAATCAATTAATAAAAGTTTTAATTCATTTTTAAAGTGATTGTATTCACCAATAAATTTCATTTAAAATCCATCACAAGATATGTCTTGGTTCTTGGAATTTTAAGCACTTGTAAAAACGTTCCAAAACTTCAAAACCTTTTCAAAGTTTTCCTAAACTTTCTCAAATATGTCAAAAACATTTTTTGCACAAAATATTTATTCAAAAATATTCAAAGACACTAAGATAAACTAAAACAGCTTTCTAAAATATTTTAACACATCAAAAGAACTGCTTTAAAATAATTCACTAATTTTCCTCTTGATTATGAAACTATAAACCAAATCCTATTATGCAAATAATAATGTAAACTTTAAAACTCTTGACCAAAACCATAAATGCAAACCATTATACAAGTTTATGAGCCCTTAAAACATTGATAAGATCAAGGCAAGACTTAAAAAAAATACAAGTTTAAAATTATTCATTCTTCTTGTTGTTGTCTTGCTCTCACTTCAATGCTTACTCCATTTTAATATTTTCTTTGTGAAAACTTTCTACCAAGGCTCTAACATGTATGATCTTACATAATTTGCATTAATCTAGCTTTCTAATACATCAAAGCTAAAATATTAGTAATAATTATGTTTTGTTATCACTAAAATTACAAGTTGGAATCTTCCTTAGTTCAAAAAGCCTTATGGAAGTCTACTTTAAGGTTACTATTCTTGTTATAAATACCTATATGATAGTTCTTAAAGAGCTTTTATGAAATAAGGATGTTTACTCCAATATTATTGCCTTGGATAAAAGCACCTTGGGAGGGATCAATTATTTACTTAAGGACTACCTTAAGTCTTGAAGCTAGAGCTCCAGAGAAAATTTTGTAAATTGCGTTGCATCATGAAATCGATCTATAATCCTGGAGAGAGAAGGGTTTGAGATCTTAGGAATTAAGTAAATAAGTGTTTTATTGAGATCTTTTAGCAATCCTATTAAATGAACAATTTACAAGACAACATTAACTACTTGGTATCTAATAAGGCTTTAGGATTTTTAAAAGAAGAAACCATTCCATCAATTTAGACTTAGTAATTTGTTAAAGTTGATATTTTTTAGTACAATCTCAATTTCACTTCTGTAAAAAGATCTAGTTAGCTCTGCATTTTTTTTGTTTATTAATTACTTTAGGATTGAAGGATTGCAAAGTTTAGAAAGAAGAGTAGCATTGGATGACTGAGCATAGGAGATTCTTAAAGAAGGAGAAAACTTCTTACTTAAAATCATATGACTTATGAATTTTGTTCAATTGAGAGTCAAGAAGCTTAGTTATCTTTTTAATGTCCTTCGCAGTTAGGACGAATTTAAAGAAGAATGAGGAATTATACTCTTCTTGCTTTAGCCATTGATTTTTAGACTTCTATATGAAAAGAGAATGATGAGATTTTAGAGCTCTAGTGTAATTTAGGAATGCAAATTTTTACTTTTCCTTCTTCAGTTGATTATAAGTATCTTAAAAGAGTTCCCTATTAAACTTATCTAAGTGGCTCTCGGCTTTCTTTATATCCACTCTATTTTTGTTATAAAACCCATTTTGAAGTAACTTAAGTTTAATTATTATTTTATATAACTTCCTTGTACATTTATATTGATTAGGGTTAAGTATTTATGTTCTTATCTCTTTCTTAATAACTTTTATAAAGCCCTATAACTTTACATGCTAGTTATTGAATATGAAGGGATTTACTTTATGTAACTAAATGTCTAAGTTGTGCACTTCCATAAAGGCATGATTAGAGATGAAATTAGTGTTAAACATAACTTTGTTCCTGGGAAACTTAGCAAGCCAATAATCATTCACCTTTACCCTTTTAAGCTTCTTTCTTATTAACTTGCTTCTTGCATGGTTGTTAGACAAAGTATAGAAACTACCCTTAAATTTGAGATTAATGACTATAATATAGGATTTACATGAATTGAGATCTCTGTGGAGCCTGTTGACATTAGTTAATCCATTTGGTCATTCGGTTAACCGATTTTCAAGTTCTGTCTCGTTCAGTCAGCCGAACTTCCTCAAGATGTTCATTCAGTTGATCAATCTCCTTGGTTCAATCGATCGATCTTTCTTTGGTCGGCTGACACTTCCTTCAACGCTTGTGTTCGGTCGACCGATCAGTATTTGGTCGACTGACCTTCGATCATTAGCACTTTGTATCAATGTCCTTAATCACTAAAACATCATCTTTTCAACATACCTATCTTTAAACACATTTAAACACAAATATTAGTAGAAAGAGTGTTTTGTCAT
>JAOXYD010000009.1:10838772-10851699 GCA_028565735.1 Pinacopodium congolense | reverse complement strand
TTTTTTTTTTTTTTTTTTTCGTTCAGGCTTGTTTGATAACGTTTTGGTTTTGATTTTTAATTTTTTTAAACATAAAAATAGAAATAAATTATAGAAATAAAAAATAACTCACTAATATAATATAAAAATCGAAAAAGACTATACAAAAATTAATAAAAATACACAAAATTCAATATAAAAATACAAAAATCACAACTAAAAATCATAATTAAAAGCTGAATCAAATGACCGTTAAATCTCTACGATGATTTTAATTATTTTAAAATTAATTTTACTAATATTAAAATATTTAAAATAAAATTTTAATAAATTTTATCTAATTATTTTAAGATAATTTACTATTAAACTTAAATCAAGACAGTCATATCAATTTTATCTCCTATTTCATAATTAATTACATAATAATTTGTATTAAAATATCTCAAAAATAATGAAAATTTTTCTTATTTTAATATCACACAATATTTTATTATTTTCATGAAAATAGTAAAAATATTTTAAAATAAATAAAATTATAGGAGATTTTCAGAATTTAATAAAATATAAAATGTATATCTTCCGCATTCCAACTGTATTTCCTGACAGAATGAACTTCCAGCAATGATTTTATAACTAGGCCAAGTCAAGTCTCCATGTTTTTGCTGCAAGCAGAAGCATCCCATGGCTCCTTTTTGTTGATTAATGCAGATTCTATGTACAAATGGAGTGTGAAAAAGTACATATATATTATACATATGTCCCTTCGTATTGCAACAGACAGTCTTACAACTACCAACACACTTACTTATGTAACTGTACACAAGCCCTACATGCGAAGCACGATAATCCAGTCCATTGAACATATATACACACTGGTGGTAACTTCAATGTCTGTTTTTTTTTTCCCCTTTTTTTTCTCTTATTTTTATTTTCTGAGAAGAAGATCCCAAATTCCAAAGCTTTTGTACCCTGTTTCTATGTCCATTACATTGTCCACATACATCTCTTCTAGTGAAGAGTCCTGCTCAATAATATTCACATGGTAGAAGTCAAACAAAACTTGGATATTCGGTAGTTTTCCGGTTTGATCATCAAATAACTTAGATTATAAATATTTTAGAAAAAAATAAAACGTTACTTAAAAAAACTTGCCATGTTCTGGAAAACCTGGAGAAGTAGTTTAATAACGTTTTTATACTTCAATGAAGCTTTGAATACGGACGGTATTAGTTAGAACCTGACAGACATTTTCTTTTTATCTCCAACAGAAATCATGACAACCTAAGTCGGCTCTTGCTTTGCCACGTGGAGTTGTCTGCTACGTCGAGGACATATCATATCAGGCCAATTAGGATGTATGTCTATATATTATGTTTTCATCATCCTCTATAGATTTTAAGCAGAAGGTGGCGGCTGAATTTGCTTCGTAACAACTCTCAAAACAATGGGCAGAGGAGCTACAAGTAGTTCTTCATCATCTTCTCTTGAAAGCAGCAATTGCCCATCATCTTTTTCTCACCAGAAGAGAGACCTGAGCACAGATCTCCGGCTAGGACTTAGCATCTCAGTCTGTCAACAGAAGGACACTTTAATGCCAAGGTAATATATATATATATATATATACACACACTATACATCCAGCTATTCGAATCCTAAGAGTTGCTTGTTGAATATTCACTGGTAAGTGTTTGACGTTGTGTGGTGGTTCGTTTTCATGCTAGTGAGCAACCTTCAGATTGGCCACCGATCAATCCATTTCTGAGGCAGGCATTAGCAGCAGAAGAAACTGAGTGCAGCAGTGCTACGTTCTTTGTTAAAGTGTATATGGAAGGCGTTCCTATTGGGAGGAAACTCAACCTGTTAGCTCATGATGGTTACTATGATTTAATCAGAACCCTCGACCACATGTTCAACACTACGATTCTGTGTTGAGTAACTTAAGAACATCTCTTCTTTTTTCTTTGTTGGGTTAGTTGATTCCTGTGGATTGACGAACTTAGATGTTGTGATTCAAAACAGGGGCTGAAATGGAAGGCGAACAAACTGAGCGATGTCACGTTTTAACTTACGAAGATAAAGAAGGCGATTGGCTAATGGTTGGTGATGTTCCTTGGGAGTAAGTATCCACTCTCCAATTCTTTGGTTCATGTACTTAACTGACTGACAGTTCTTCTCACTCACTGATCTGTTCTTCATATGTATATATATTTTTAATTTCCAGGATGTTTTTATCCTCTGTGAGGAGATTGAAGATCACTACATTGACAAGTGATTGATTTTGGTTCTGGCAAATCCAATGAGGAGTGGTTTTTGGTTTCTGATAACTAGCAGTTTAGAATTACAGATGTGGATTCCTAGTTGACAGAGGAGAGTTTTGTTTGTTGCCTGTAAATATTTCTCACAATGATTATAAAAAAAAAAAATCACATCACATTCTGTCTTTGGTAAAACCATAGTAACGGACCTAATCACTTCAGCAAAATGTACAGAAGATTGATTTAATCAGCTCCCCGTTTTGATATGACAAAGATCTGATGAAAAATAGATTGATCGACATTCCCTCATTCAATTCCTTCCATTAGTGCTCCCGGTCAATCTTGATTCGTGCAAGGAAGAAAAGTTTCTGAAGTGAGTTGAGTTTCAGAGGTCACTGGAGCTCTAATTATTTAAAAGATCCAATTATATGTCCGTTTGAAATGAATAATTTATTATAACAAAAATGTTAAAAATATTCATAATATGATAAATAAATATTTTATTTATTTAAATGAATCAATCATATAGCTATGCGATATGGAGATGTTAAAATAATACTTTCATATTAGTTCGATGATTTAAAAAATATAAAAATATTTTAAATCTCTTCCTTATAATAAATATTAAATGGATGAAGATCGTATGTTCCCTCTCTCTATATTTTTTCTTATAAAATTATTTTGGGATTCACAATATTTATATATTATATTTATATATAGTAAATTTTAAAAATAATTTTATTAGAGAGGACATAGAAAAGGTACAAAAGATTTGACCATAAAACGATATGAAATTTTAAAAATTAATATCGGATATAAATACCGTCCGGTACTAATTAATACCGGTTAATACCAAAAAAATAAAAAATATATATTAAATTTTTTTTCAAAAAATTTTTAAAGAAAAATTTTGTATTTTAATCTTTTTAATATTAAAGTTAAGTTAAAAATTACATAATATAATATACTATTTTGTAAATTTTATAAAATTTAAAAATTAATTTATAATTTTAAATAATAATTCGAAACGGTATTAATACAATACTATTTTGAGACTAATTTAGTATCGATATCAGTACGATATTTAATACACTACTTTTGACATGCATAGTCCAATTTAGCTTAAGAAAGAAGTTTAAGAGGAAAATCTTTTACCATATTTTATTGGAAAAAGAAAAATAATTTGAGAAAAATAAATTTTTTTGAATAAATAAAAAAGTTTTCTTAATCCCTAATATTGTGTGTTAGGGAGTCCCAAAATACTAAAGAAATTTAGTAAAAAGATTCAAATAATTAATATTAAGCCCAACTAATCTGTGAAGCGTTTTCTACTAACGGCCCTGCCTAATCTACCAATGGGCCTCCCACAAGTTGTTGTGCAAAACAAAGAAAAGCTCACTCAATACTTCATGAGTCCAACACACGTGCTAGGGTTGATAGAGACTGGAAGAGATTACTAAAAATGGCACCACAATAATGTGTTGTGGAGGTTTTAACTTTTAACACGCCTCTTACAATGTGGTGGTTAGGAGTTTTGACTCTTAACGACAAAACTTTAATAATTGAGTCAGTTATTAAATCTATCTAGGATTGACAATAAGATTAACATTAATATTCGAGTTTAAACTTTTTTAAAAAAATTTCTGAAGTCGAATTTGTTAAATTATGATTTAAATTCATTATTTCTAAATCTTATCATGATTAATAGTATTTCAAAAGTTTTGTTAAGTTCAAACAAAACACCGGTCATATCAAATTGAATCGAATCATTTTTTATCTCTTGATTTCAATGAAACTTGACTAATTTATTCTTTGCAAATTCATTAATTGTTTTGTCAAACATACACAATTTAAAAATTATTATATCATATTAACAATTTATTTTAAATATATATTTTAAAAAATAAGAAAATACAAAAAGACCAAAAATATCTTTATATATAAATAAATAAATAAATATAACACATAATATAAGAATATTTTAGTCTGTTTGTTAACATAATAGCGATTTAGAAAATAATAACCATGGATTTGATTAATGGGCCATTGACAATTGGAGCAAAACGACTCAGTTGCAATCCATCCCATCAGGAGACTCCCATCTTCTCGTCCTCTCATTGATTGGGTCTGACTAGAAGAGTAACGTGGGAGTTAAAAAGCCATAAATAATTAAATAAAAAATATATAGATATATATATATATATATATATTCCCATTTTGTCCCATTCAAGACCGCTCTTCAACTCCTTTTCTAACTCCAAAACCCTAAGCCCACCTGTCTTTGTTCAGTCGCCTCGTGTTACTATCCATTTCCTTTTCCACCACCAAACGCCTCATACTTACCCCACCCTCTTATTGAGTCCATGCAAACCCATACCCCCTACTAAAAGTCACTCAATTTATTGGTAGAGGGTCAATACAAATGAAAACCTCCTTTCAAGAAAGAACCCCCAAAAAAAAGAAAAAAAAGGAAAAAGAAAAGTAAGCGCTTATTTTCACTTGGTTTCTTTTTAAAATTGATTACACGATAATAACAAATTATAGAAGTCCCTACAAGTTTTAAGTCAACTGAAAACAATAAAGACACTTTCAATCTTCAACTTATAGGATGGTCCAAGAGTCTTGTAGGAACGATAAGTTGATCAAGTGGACAATCAATGAAGTGGGCAACGCCTTTTATTATAAGTTGAACTAATTAATTATGTAAAATATTTGATGGTCCTACTTTTGTGGTTATCAATAATAATCAAAAGAAAATTTATCTAAATTATTCTTATGTACCTTAAACTATGTGTATTGATATGTAAAGAGTATTTTATACATATTTTAAACATTTTTATCATGACTATTAATAATCACCACACACCAAAAAAGAAAAATCATGTAATTAGGTCTTTAAATTAATCAGTTAACAGGAAGAAGAAGTCTAACTACTAATTATTAAGGGGAATTGTAAGTTGTGATTTTTATTATGATTTGTATTTTTGTATTGATTGTTGTATTTTTTTATTAATTTTTGTTTTATATTAATATGTTTTTTTAATCAATTTTTATATTTAAAAAAATAAGAAATTAAAATAAAAAACTAAAGTCCAACTAAGCAGGCATAAGAAGTTTGAATATCTTAAACGCTAATTACTCCAACAGCCAACGCCCTTAATACAAATTTGAATAAACAATTAATTAGGGGAATAATGCAATTCATGACAACAAAGTCTAGGAACTTGAAAATGAGAATATCTCTTCACATCTTATTCACATCACTGTCTCTCTTTCTCCCTCAAGGGCTAGGTCGCTCCTTTTTCAAAGTTCTAATTGGGAGGCAAGTAAGGGGTTGGCCCAAGATTTGATTAAAACACACCCTCTTCAAAACTTTGGCCCCACGACATTATAGGATTGGAGTTATCTTTCTATGTACATTAGACTATCGAGAACGACAACAAAGCTGAAATGGGACGAAAAGGAAAAGCACCTCTTTGTCAGTTTCCATTGCAATGGATGAGTTTAACAAGGAACCATCCGGACGCCAAACCAAGCTTTCTTCTGGCCCTTTTCATTATTACAACCTTCTAAATATCAGTTTTCGGGTAAGTTCACATTACCTAGAACCATGGGTATCAATTTTCATTGTAAATTACAAACTTTCTAAGAAGGAGAGAGAGAGAGAGAGAGGTTTAAACTATAATAATGAACGTGAACTTTGGGTCCAACTTCAAAAAAGAACGACGTCATGCAAACGTAGGTTGACTAACTTTGAAGACAGCTAAATCAAGGCTTTTGCGCAAGTTGTGAAAGCTTTTAGGGTTGGCAACTAGGGCTATAGGGATCGGTGTCAACGGGAGTAGCGGGCCAAACTGAGAATACACGGGATGCTAGGGTTTTGGACTTTGGTTAAAGTTGGGTGACTGGTTGTATAGAAAAAGAAGAAGGTGGCAGCCCCACTTTGCGGGGTGACTTGTAGATGTGGGTTTTGAGCTTATAGCCATGACTTTGAATTCCAATCTTAACAGGGCGCCGATTTCTTTTACCTGAGACTCCATTTCTTTCCCTTTACATGTCCTTACTTGTTGACTTAATAATGGCTACCACGTTGCTTGTGATCTTCCCTATATAACATCAATGCATGGCCTCTTTTTTCTCTTTAGCAGCTTCTACCGAATCCTATCATGAGCTATACATGAATGAATGGTTTGGTTTCTAGGGTTTACTATTTATTCAAAATTAAAGGAATTGTGTGACAATTTCAAGTTTAAATTAAAATCATCTCAATAAAATTTAGATTATAGACGAAGATATGGACACAAATATACCGCAATTTCAATTATTCTAAAAATCACAATACATTAATTTTACTTTTAAATTTGAATTTAATTATTATTTTATAGAAGTATGAAGTGAGGATTATTCACTTTATACTTCAATAACATTTTTTTCTAAAAAGAAAAAAAAGATCTAATCCTCAACTTTATTAAATAGGTCCTATTTATTGACTTTTGCAATTTTTATTCAGGGGTTTTAATTAATTATGTCTAGCAACTCACTAATCCCGTTGCTAATACTACAAAACAAAAGAGTGGAGAAAAAAATGGATAGCATATTTTCTTGGATGCTATATATTAAATAATTACAATTACATCACTTGTTACGGTAGGAATAGTCGTACGACTCACAAATACCGCATAATCCTATTGAACATGGAGCCACTTGTCACTTGTAATAATGGAAAATGTTTTGATATTTTTTAGTACAGCATCATCAGAGCAAGAAATTTCATAAATATTCTAATATTTCAAATTATTATTTTTATATGTAAAAAAATATTTTAAATTTTGTTTATGATAATCGCAAAAGTAGCCTATTAAAAGTTTTAAAATAGTTTCTTTCTTTAATATGAAATGCACAAAATTTTGGCTTTTCCAAGCTATAAAATTCGTATGGTCTACCTTTGCAATTCATTTTTTTTCTTAAATAATGAGGATCAAGAGGAATAAAGTACCCAGATTTTCTTTATTCTTATTACACACGAGATTTCAAGACGCGACTCTTTAAATTACGATACAAATAATGACTTCTTATCAGTTTTAATTCATAAAAAAGGTGTGAACACATTCATCATTTGTCGAGAAAGGGATCTTTTTCTGTATCTTCTTTCTTCAAATTTATGGACAAAGGGAATGGAAATGGAGATATTAAAAGCCAAGTCTCATTGACTTGTAGATATGCTTCACATGGAAAATACAGATACTGGGTTTGTTTTCTAGTGTAGAGGGAGCTAGAGACAATTAGAAGATCATTCTCAATACTCCTATTATATTAAACCACCAGAGGGACGTTCCAGCTGTGGGCATTCAGTGTCAAACAGAGCATCTTCCACAATTGACCCATCTTTTTCCACATCTTGACCCGTTAAACTGAGATTTTTCAGAATATACTACGCGCTCTGATCATCGAGTGGAGACAGTGGACAATTAATGAATGAAGGTGAGCGTCCCATCCGGGCATTTACTGTTTAAAAGGTACCCTTCCAATGTTTTGAAAAGTTAAAACGAGTTCTAGAATTATTTTAAATAATTAAGTCAACTTTTGTTTGAAATAAATATAAAAGCAATTAATTTTGAATGATTTTATACATGTACAAAATAAATCTGATTTGAAGAAATGGTATCTTCAACTTGTTTGTGTGTATATCTTTCACGTCCATTCAATTTAAGTTTATATGTATATTTTACACTTATAATTAAAAAATTATTTGAAACAAGACCTAGATTATTTAATTAAATTAATCTCGTTCAAAATTTTAAGGATATTAATGATAAAATTGTCCTCTAATTTTATCATTAAATTTAGAGTACAATTTTAGTTTATTTTAGTTTTAGTTTTTTAGTTTTAGTTTTATGTGTTTTTAAATACAAAAATCGATAAAGAAAACATACTAATACCACATAAAAATCGATAAAGAAAATATAATTATCAATACAAAAATATAACAACGATAATATAAAACTACAATCTACAATTCAACTAAACATCTCCTTAATTTAAAGTGTTTGGTTGTCCCTTTCTCCAACATTTATTATGCTTAGAAAAGTTCCATTTCCATATATAAAGTCAATTACCTTTCCAGTTAGTTCAAGTAACTTGATTAACCTTGATCCTTTTTGTCAAATTAGTTCAAAAGATGGATATTTATTTTGAAAAGCAATACGGATGCAAGCTGAATATCTTACCTACAAATCACTTCCTACTAATTGGATTATCTATTTATTTTTTAAAAAATTCTTCAAATTTTGATAAAAACTTCTACATGTTTCTCTATCGATCCATCAAGTTTGACGTCGTGATTAATTTACGTAAGTAGAAAGCAGAGACAGTAAAAAAGCTAGGTTGCTGACTTCCTTAATTATACTTGATCATTGCTTCGCTACTATCACAACTTCTTTTGACTAGTTACGCTCCTATCTTTCTAAAGCTGAAATAAAAGCTAAGGGCTGCAAGCTAAGCCCGAGAAACCTTCATTTAATAACGCAAGCGTTATGAATCCGAGTAAATGATTTTTCTGTATATTATTAATAATAGTCATAAATACTATTATCTAAGATAATAGACTGCTGACATTTTTTAATTAAAATTCTGACTAATTTTGCAGATAAGCCAAAGAATATAAATTTCTTGCAGGTACATATAGTTGGATAGACTTGGACCTACGTTGCTGGATCTGATGCAATCGGTAAAGGGTTATCCGTTCAGAATGAAGAGCCGGTTCTCCATAATACGTGTGTTAGAAACAGAGATTGGATTCTTACTAAAGGTCCAACTTTCCCGCGTGATTTTGATCTGTGCTTGTCGGAATAACTGGACATGAGTGTTAGAGCGAAAATTTTGACTGCTTCTGTTCTCTTGTGGAGATGTTTCTTCTTTAACACGGTATAGTTTGAAACTGCAGTAGGACGCTCTATTCATACAAAGAAACCAAATGTGGAATTATTTTACTAGTACTTTGAGAATTATGAATTTTCACTTTACAAGGATGTTTGTAATAGATTTTTGTTTCTGATTTTCAACCCAAAAATCGAAATAAATATAAAAATTAAAAAACAACGCATAAATACCATATGAAAATAAAAAAATAGTAAAAAATTAAAAATATACAAAAATAAAAAAAATATACAAAACGAAAATAAAAAACAGAAATAGAAAACTGAACTAAACAACTCTTACCTATTATACAAATCCAAATATTGCATTCAACTTGATTTTATTCAATGACATTGTAACTTGCAACTTCTACTATTAAGATATATAGTGAATAAACCTTAAATATATAACAACTTATGATTATATTTCAGGTAAGTTACTCAATTTAATAATTTAAATCTTTAAATATGTAACAACTCATTAACTATATTTCAAGTAAGTCACGCAATTTAATAATTTAACACTTAAGAATTTCGTTTTTATTTTAAAATTGTATAATGAATAAACTTGTTTTATACATTTTAATTGTCAATTATATACTTTTAATCATTAAATAAATTTATTAATTTAATTAAATGAAATTTAATCCAGATAATTAATTAGAATAAGTCTTAATATATCAGTATCACCAGAGATGCTTCTTAAGAAGTTTTACGAATTGAGAGGAATATTACACATGTATGACGTGGTCCAAGAGAACCCTTAAGTACATCAATTGGTATTAAATATTACACATGTATGACGTGGTCCAAGAGACTCCTTAAGGACATCAATTGGTATTAAGTATTTAAAATTAATTTTCAAGCCTAGAGATTGGAGCCGCGTCGAACACTGAATCGGCTGAGTCAGAGCCATCAAAGGGGAGGTCCTCTGACGTGGACATATCAATCAAATGACGTATCTCTAGCTTCTAGTAGTCAGTGGGGTTAGGTATCTCTCTCTCCCTCTCTTCCAAGTAGGACCCACCGTACGCCCTTATTCTAACAACCGTCAGATAAAGCCATCCCGTCAACACAGTTGACCTCCATATGACGCCCACCTGGACTTAATCTCACTCCGTCATCTGAACGGAACCCTATCTTAGTCCTTTTCCTTTTGAGATTTCGACACGTGTCCAGTAACCAGACGTCATCTCTCGCTGAAAAAACGGCTGGTCCTCCCTTTCTCAGCAATACTATAATTTTTTTTTCAAATATTTAGCCATCCCGTGCACTCGTTAATTGTTCCCAATTTTATTTATATGTTAATTGCCAATTTTAAATTAATTTATTAGTAATTATTGTTAAAATTATTAATATGCAATAAATATGATAATTAGTGATAGCTGTTAATATAAAATTTATATAAATAAATTTAATTTAAATATTTTATTGATATTTTAATAAATAATAATAAATACTAATATTTTTATAAAAATAAAATTATTAGAATTTTTTTATTTATTTCAAATTATTTTTGATAATTTTATAAATAATGATTATAAAAGAATTATATGTAATTAAATTTGATTTAAAATATATAATAATTTAAATAATTTAATTTATATTTTCTTCTTATTATTATTATTTTAACCCCCTCTAGATAAAGCAAGCCTTTCCCAGCACCAGATACAAAAGATATACCCCTTGAAAATCCTATACAACGACTACGCTAATATACTCTCTTCCTGTACATCTCTCTCTCTCTCTCTCTCTCTCTCTCTCTGACATCTGTTTCTGTCATGGAAAAACAAGGCCGTGAATTGCCATTCTTGCACTGCGGTGACTTTCTCCGGCGAAACTCAAGTGTATCCGATCACGAAAAGGATAGCACCATCGATCTAAGCAAGCCCTTGTTCAAAGAAGTCGATTTTTTTTCATCAAGTGAGAGAACTGATAAGTTGCCGCGTGCTGCTCATGAGGCCGAGAATGGATCATCGAGTACTCCTGTTGTTGACGTTGTAAATGTAAGGTTTCATCGATTATGTAGGCCCTTTTCTGGTTCTGTTTTCTTGTGATGGTTGATGTCAGACACTTCTGGTTGACTTTACTGTTGTCTAGCAGACTGGACTTAATCTTCGCACCTCAAGCTCTGGGATCTCGAGAACAGCAAATGATGATAAACCCAAGACAGAAGTGAGTTATCTCTCTCTTATTTATGATCTAACTCATATTTTCCAGGTTAAAGCATTTATAGGTTTCTGCAGTCAGCAAGCTAGGCGTGGCTATTTCTTTATTTCTTTTGTCATTCGAAGTTGGATTTGAGTTTTGATCGTCTTTCGGCAGCTAAATATGCTACAAACCGAGCTGGAGAGACTGCAAAATGAGAACAAGAAGCTGAAGAGCGTTTTGGATCAAGTTACAAAGAGTTATAAGGACCTTCAAGCTCAGTTACTCATGGCAATGCAAAAACAGGCACACGGGAATCGGGAAGAGAAGGTAAATTCATTTCACATATCAGTCAATTCTAGACTAGATGGTTGAATCCCTTATTTACTAATTGAAGTTTCTTGAATCGAGATATAACCCAAGAAATCCAACGTATCTTCTTTTATATATAAAGAAAAGGGTAACGTGCTCCACTTGAACTAGTAACACATGCTTTCTTGATCCTCTTGTCACGTTTTTCTATATCTTAAGGCGCAACTTTTTTCCAATTTTGGTTCCAAAGCCACTGGGAGAAGGGAAAGGTCCAAGTTTTCTATCTTAAATAAATAACTTTTACTGAACTGTATCTTTGATTAAGTCTTAATTCAGGCATGACTTTGGTCAAACACCTCATATGTCAATAGTTTCATGTGCACGATACATCAGGAGTGACACGTCTATAGATTTACCTTAAACTATCTGATTTGAGAGCTAACCTACGAGAATCCCTCGGTATTCGAGCAATACTCTTAAGCCAGCTTTGAGCACTGAATCTGAGGTTGGGTCAATTCTAATCGTGGAAGTCCAACATGAAAATTGGGATATATATGCCGTATGTGAGTTTTGTTTGGAAATGAAAGCTAAGAGATATATTGTTGAACTAATTTGCGTTTGTTTTGAATCGCTTCAATGACTGATACAGAAATGTGATCAAAGCGGAATGTCAAGTGTCGTAATGTCAGCTCAACAGCTTAAGGACCCACGGCCATTTGCCGCAATAGATGTGAGTGATCCTTCCATATCCGACGAGAAGACGCAAGAATTGTCGACTTCGCCAACACATACGGCAGATGTCGTGTCCCAAGTTCCTGGAAAGCAACCTTCCATTGAGGACGGTCTCGATCAAACTTCTCAAAGCTGGGGTTCCCCTAAAAGCCCTAAGTTGGACAAAGGCAAGTCAGGTGAACAAGTCCCTGATATTCCTTTCAGGAAGGCAAGAGTGTCCGTACGTGCACGATCAGAGGCTCCTCTAGTGAGCATTTCTCAACTGATATATTTCGAAATATTTCTTAAGAATAGATATGAGAAATGTTTGGATTTGGTGAAATTTAATGTTAAACTTTTGTGGTTTCAGATCAGTGATGGATGTCAATGGAGGAAATACGGACAAAAGATGGCCAAGGGTAACCCTTGTCCTCGTGCCTACTATCGCTGCACCATGGCCGTTGGATGCCCAGTACGTAAACAGGTAACTTGGAGACTTCCACCATTAAAGTTATGATCTGATGGTGAACCATATGTAAGGCAAAATCTCTTCCATCTAAGTTATCCCTATAGTTTGTAAGCTATTGTAATGTTTAATACTTGAAGTA
>JAOXYD010000009.1:10809915-10819940 GCA_028565735.1 Pinacopodium congolense | reverse complement strand
ATCTTTGGGGTAGGTGAACTTCCTCAAAAATTGTCTTGTGTCCTTCTCTCTACTCCCTTATTGCATTAAATTTGATAGTTGCATTAACATTTCATATTAGGTTGAATATTGGTTTAGTAATTACATTTAGCTTTCCAATTAAATTAAGTTGCTAGTTTAATTGAGCAAAAAAATTTTTTAACACCCAATTCACCCCCCCTCTTAAGTGCCATAGGACTTACATGATGCATATGTATGTATATGCCAGCCTGAATCAGGAGCCGCGGAAGCCATTTTTCTGCACCTTTTAATGGTCCGTCACAGGCCAATATATTGTAAATTTTGTCATAATAGTGCTTGTATAATGATTCAAACCCATTATTAGGAAACGTACGTCTTTGTCTTCCTATAAATCAAGCATCGATTTAAATTTATCAACAATTGTACGATCCCATTTTTATAGAACCGGGGTCTAACTTTACGTTATTAAATAACTTATTTGAAATGTACGAAATGTTATGTAAATAAGATAAATGTGTTTTTTTTTAATCATCCCCTAGACCAACAAAATTTACCTTTGCCTTATTATTGGCATTAATGGACAAAAATGTACTGGAGATATCACCATCTATAGTCCTGAAGAGCGTGGAGATGACTCTTAGCTACCAACCATGTCAATAATGCACGTACCAACGAACCAATAAATGCATGCATGTGTCAATTCATCTGATAGACGAGTTTTAGGGCTCATTTGATAAAGCGTTACGAGTTTTTAATTGTTGTTTTTATTTATTGTATTAATTTATATATATTTTTTAAAATTTTTATGTTGTATTAATATATTATTTTTTTAATTTTTATATTTAAAAAAATAAAAATCAAAACAAAGAAAAAAAATACAATCACATAAATTTGAACACACATGTTTTGTCTGAGCACAAAAGCCCACTTGCATAGATGTTGTCGAAAAGAAACTGAGAAAACCGGTAAAAATATTCTCTTTTCTTATTTTAAATAATTTTTAATTTATAAAAATACATATTTTCTTTATAATAACTATCAATTTCCACCTCTCATAAAAAAAAAAAAAGCGCAAGCATGTAACGTTTCATGTAATAAGTCCAAACCCTGTTAAGAACTTTAAAAGAGTCTAGAGTTTAACTTACGGCATTATTTTTATTTTTTATTATATCTTTTATTTTTTAAAATTAAAAATATGTTTACTTGATATTTATAATAAAAAATTGAAAATTTTCTTTAGTTGAAATTTGTGATAAAAATTATTTAATAGTAATAATTAAATATAAAATATAAAATAAATTTAAATTATTAAAGTATTATTATACACCTTGAAAAATATATATTAATTAATAAATTATATTAATTATTCAATGTGGAAAATTTTGTTTGAAAAATCTATTTTTAAAACTTTAAAAAATACAGCTTTTGGTTTTTTATTTTTAAAATTAAAAAAATTAAATTAGAAAAACTACAATAAAATGTACCAATTTTTTTTCCTTAGTTTCTGCGTTATTGAACAAAAATAGAAAACGTGATTAATGCCAAGAATTTCTACTAATTCTGACACTTCGGAAGATGTGTTACTGAACAAAGCACCTGACCTGGAAAGAAACCGAGCAGTATCTTCGTCCACAACTTCTCAAACAACACCGTCGTTCCTGAAGCAACCCTACAAAACAGTAGCAAGACGCCTCCAGACATTGGCCAAGAACGTGAACAGTTCCAGACATTTTCTTTAACAACAGGTTCACGGGTGGCAATTTGAGTTTGGTCTGATTAGTTCACCAATTACAAAAGTATTATCTCTTTCTGCGTCCTGTGTTGTGTTTGTTTCCATCTGGTGTCTTCATTATAGAACGTGATTCTCGGATCCATCCACCTAATCTCTTTATCATCAATCCCTTTTATTTTAACATCATTCGCCTTATTATTTTAAGATTTCCATGAACTAATCAACTTCACCTTCCCCGCTGGTCTACTGTTCCATTACTATTTCAATGATACAACCACCAACCAAACACATGCCATTAATGGGGGGCCACTTAAATATATATATATATATATATATATTTACTCGTTTTTGTTTGGAGAAAAAATTAGAACAAAAAGTGGAAAGATGGTTACTCCATTGTTGAAGCATTTGGGCCAACCAGAAGCGATTAATGTAAGGGCTGCACCGCTGCAGAAACTATAAGAACGTCTCCCTCGTAAGCTCAAACCAATTCAAGTGTAAACTGTTGCTTCACATTTCTCTTGCATGACAGGTTTTACTTCATCCTCAGGATAAAATAGAAACTGCAACATTTTCAACTATTGTTCCTCAGATTCTAATGGTCTACTGTTCCTGTAAGCTAGGGGGAATGATGTGAATGAAAGTTACTTAGAACATTCCTGTGCGGGATGAAACATCCTTTTAAAAAGATGACCCGAAGGCCAAACAGGCGCGTGTGCCTTGTAAATAACCTGTTTAAAGCAGACGAGAAGAAATAACACAGCAAAATCTAGAGCCAAGCAACGATTTTATGGAGACTCGTCCTGATACAAATACGCCCCTAAATTTGACACTGGAAAACCTGAAAGATTGCACGAGACATTTGTAATATAACATTTAGAATCGGTAGCCTTAAGATTTCAAGATTGCTCAAAACAAAAAAGCGTATAGTCTAGAGTCGAGTCAATTGTTTGAAACTGTGATGGAATTGAGAACATGCAAGACCCTGATTGAATGGGAAAGAGACTGAAATTTTTATTGCTCTCGAGAAACTCTTTTTTTATTCAATTTCCAAAATTCAACCGAGTCAAATGTACTCTTTCCTTTCTGTGTCAAAAATTAATTAAAAAAAATGTTCGATGAGATGAATACGCCATTTGGCTGGCAACACCCATGTAATTGAAATACCCCCTTTACTTCGCGGAAAACTATGGATAGAATCAAAGATTACAGATTTCCACTGCACAAACCTAGGACGCTCCAATGACTGCCCCTTTCTGGAGAGTTACACTAGCCTTCGAATTCCCAGTGCATTTAGGCTTCTTAACTTGGTTCTGGTGGAACCACTTTCAAGCTTCGCATCCACTCACAGAAACTAGGATCATCAAAATGAAGAAAACTGCTCTTCAACTTTGTCCTTCGCTCTGGCGTCAGTGACCGAAGTTGCGGAAATCTCGCCTCCTGCACTCAGTAAAATTGAAGGCATAATCAAACAATTGTGTGGAATATCTATTAGCACCTAGATGAAACAGGCCTTCTTCAACAGGCATCCTCACCTGCTCATAGGGAGGATCCTTGTGTGCAGGTATCAGACGAGAAACAAAGTATCGAGCTTGAGAGCTTGCTTCCTGTTTTTAATGAGATCAATATTTTGTTTGCACATGAAAAAGAAAACTAGTTTAATGACAAAGGCATAAAAGTTGGTGCAGAAAATAATCGAAAGGGACCTTGAATGCGAGGATGCGGGGAGCTGGAAACCGTAATTCAGTGAGCTCTTCAGCTAAAGTTCTGCAAGCTGCTAAAGCAGCAGCACTTCTTGCTTCATCAGCAGCTAGCTCAGCACCCTGTATCAATCAAACATAAACTAAATCCTTTGCATAAAGTTGCACCCAAAAGCTGGAAAGAACTGTGATAATTGGAAAATATCAAATGTTGAACCGTTAAAACAAAGGTTCCCGGGACCTACTTACCAAACCTAGTTACCAAGACCAACAAAAAGAAAAGACAAAGCACAAAAAGGAAACGAAGTTACATACCAACCAAATGAAGACATCGGTGCCATGGTCAAGGACAACAGCTGTATCAGACTGCATAGCAAGGTCATATGCAGGTAGTTCCTCAAATGTCCCCCCTTCCCGGTGCATTAGACAACGAGGTGCTACCATTCGAAGTGAAAGTTCGAAGGATGCATTCAAAAACAAATTCCGTAGAACAGACCTCTCATCTTCATGGCCAACAATGCTTCCCAAAAGTGGACCTCTTCTGAGATGAAAAAGGAGCTCAGGTAACAAAGAAAGTTCTTTTGGGAATCGATGAAGTTTTGACTTGGGTACCATGGACCCAAATTTCAGAGCAATGTCTTTAATTCTTTCATCGATTGTCACTTGCATATCAATTGCATCCAATGGGTTTTTGGCTCGTAGAAGAGTTCTCTTGGCAATAAGAATTGCAGTAACTTCATCTTGAATACTGTCAAGATATGCCGAAACACTGTCAACAGTAGGTAACCTAATAGTAATTACCCTTGAAATGTCAGCTTGATAAACATTCGAATATTGAGTCACAAATTGGAAAAACACAAAATCACTCTTGATATCTGCTTTGAGTTCCATAGAGAGCCCAAAGCTCTGTGTTTCTTCAACACTTAGCATCTGCACAGAAAGGGAGGTGTCATTTTTAAAATGTTCCTGTGAGTCTACATGCGCTTCTTCCCCAGGACCTACAACTTGAGTAATTAGGATATCATCAGAACAGCGAATTTCCAATAAACCATGGGAACCAGAAGCTCTGGAAGATGCCCTTTGCAAGTTTACCCCAAATGCTTCTCCAAAGTCATCATGAAGAACCAAAACACCCCCAGAAGCTTTTGCCAGAGGCTGCAAAATTGGAACACGAACAGGACATGTTCCAGCACAGAGAATGTCAATCACCGTATTTTGTCGATGGGCTTCGTGACCTAGATGCTCCATCCATTTAAGGGCCATCTTTTCTAAGTAAGGATAATTTGGGTGAGTAAGGGAATGAGGAACAGAACCAGGGCCATATGTGTTAGGTCCACCAGTGCACACTATTATCCTGCTATTACCTCCAGCCCTTTTGACCACTCCTCGTGACATTTCCGCCGTTGGTCCTTGGATTATGGCCAGAGCTACCTCAACAGCAGAGCCCAAGCATCTGTCTCTAGAAGCTTCTGGTACGCTCAATTTGTATGGCCTTAACGATGAGAATATTCTGTGAGCTACTTCCTTTGATGCATGCATAGGTGAAAGGTAAACACCAGTTCCATAAATCAGTGCTTTTAGGGACTCCTGTGTAGGTGATCTATCACCAGGAAGCACATCTGCAGAGGCCATTGATTCCTCTGAAAAATCATACACTGATACTGTACGACCATATAGTATGATCCCAATTCTTGTTGTTGGGGACAGTGCATCAGCAAATGCATGCAAGGAACTCTGTAGATGCTGCAGGTGTGGCTCATCTAAACAATCATCTATGACAAGAAAAATGGGTGCAGACATTCTGGCATCAGAGACAGGGATGAAACCAGGTCTCTTGTTTCCAGTTTGAATATAGTCAACCATGGGTGACGTCAATTCTGGAAAATTACGAAGATCTTCATTGGTTGGAGCTATGTATTCACCTTCACTTCCGTTTAGCATCCGACAAATTACGCACTGCCATTGCCCTGAACCAAGCAGTATCTTGCAATAGAGATTTGCATAAGCTCCACAGTCGTGACAGCGATGAGGTTCACGTTGCATTATTTGGACACCTGACGAAATCTCTCTCCCAGGTGAAAAAAGTGCCCCAAAGCCCAAACTGGGGACATTCAATAATTTTCTTTGCTTCAATACCTGCATCACAAAAGTTTTTTATCACCCTGCATAAGTAATCACTAAAAGAAACACAAATAAATTTATCTTCACATAAAATTTTTAACATTTAGAACTTTCATTAGCAAAGAATACTGAAATGAAGGAACGGTTTTCTAAACTTGAAATTCCGTCTACCATACAATGATAGGACTACATAACATTTTTATTTCTGTTATATACTCTAAGATCTTTTGCATCATTAATTTTCTACTGAGGTTATCCCACTACAATAAACTAACAATGATGACAATCGATTACTCAAAGAGAATATTGTTTCTTTTGAACAAAATGAATGAAAAGTTTACCTTATGAGCCGAAAAAAGAACACATGGCGGTCCCTCATTAGACAATGGTTCCTCTACGAGTTGGGGAACTTGATGATGAAAGTCCACTGACCCATTTGAAAAATGGGGAGGTGAGGACGTGGGCAATGGCGCACTGGCTGAGAATGCCACTGGCTGCGGAGTTGCTGGAGATGTTCGAAATGGAACAGCTGCAGGCCGGACTGGTGAAGTAAAGATAGGAGGCCCAGGGGGAGTGCTTAAATGAGGATTCGAGCTTCCAGTTTTCATGTCACCGGCAGGTGACATTAAGATTGGGGGTCTGAGAGATGGCGAAGGAATATGATCATGTTCAAATGCGGGAGGAGGAAACCTGGGAGCTCCAGGTAACAGTGGAGGAATAGGGTTTTTCTCGGGTTGGACTGTTGCTGTGTGATGGTTTGCGGGATTCATAGTAACAGAAAATCCAGGAGAAGAATGCGGTTGATTAGCCATTTTAAGCAAGACAACCAAGATTTATTTGCCTTACAGTTATAACCCAATAATGTTAAAGACTATAGGATTCCAAGCAAAAGCTTGGGAATTCACTGTTTTGAATGGAAACTTCATAAACCTTAGGAATAGATCACCATACATACAGCTTAATGGATCTAATGAAGACCATCAGATAGAATTCATGACACAATGAAGTGGAAGAGTTCCGGAGCAACTAAAAACCTTGATATCATTGAAAACCCGAAACGGGGAAGTGAGAAAATTGGATTTTGATCGAAACCCAGCTCAGGTTATTCCCAATATAGTCAAAGAAGACACTCAAAAACAAAAAAAACAAAAAAACCTTTTGCGATGTTAGAATCCAGCGTAATTCAGGGCGCTGTCACGAACGTGATCTCGAGCTTCCTCTACCTCTTTACAATTGTAAACGAAATCCCACCTAAAGAAAGAGAGAGGGAGGGAGAGAGAGAGAGGGAGAGATACAAGCCAATTATAAAGAAAGAAAAAGAAATGACCTCGAAAAAGACGATGTCAAAGAAATGATCTTAGGGTTCTTATGCCAAAAGAGCGTACGTAGGCAGTCCAATAAAATCCAGGTTGGAAGTGGGAAATTGGCGTACCTTAAAAAGGGGGAGGAACCCCGGAAGAGAGAGTGGATAGATATTGTCTGTTTTCAAAAATGATGAAAAGCACGCAACACATGAAACGTTTTGGATGTTCTAGGATTCTGTGAGTCTCGGGTCCCTGATAGAGAGACGGACTGTACCTAAACCATGGTATCCGTTTACCAAAATTTTTTCCCCACTTTCAACGCTTCCACAAGATTTCACTGCGCGTTTGATTCCACCATAGGTTGCCCAAAATGACACGTCCTTTCTCCGACAGACCCAGCTTGGGATTTCAATTGAATTTAGGTTTTTTCTCCAATAGTTACACTTCTTTTTTTTTATTTTCTAGATTTATATTTTTTATAAAATCAAATTTTATTTAGTTAATATTTATAATAAAAATTTAAAAATATAAATATATTTCATTATAATTTGTGACCAAAAATTAATTTAAAGTTGATAATTAAAGATAAAATAAATTATTTTTTAAATCAAAATACTTATATATTTTTTTATTAAAAATATATTATTAGTTAATCAATTATATCAATTATTCATTCAGTATAACAAAATTCGTTTATAGAATTTACTTTTAAAATGAAAAAATAAAATTTTTTATTTATCTATATTTTTTTGTTTTATATAACCAAAAGCAATTTTCTTTTGTTTCTTTATTTTCATAAAATAAAAAACTAACAAATAAAATTAAAGAGTCGTTAATTTATGCTTAGTTTAGATTCATTTTGATTTTTTATTTTTTTAAATACAAAAATTGATTAAAAAAATACACTAATACAACATTTTAGGACACCAATGCATGTCCTAAATATTCTCAATGAATTGATATAAAAAAGGTGGTTATAAGTGGCTTGCCACAAAAGAATGGGCTAATTTTTTTTATATGTATACAAAATTTCATAATACCTGAATTTCCTAGTGTACTATTAAATGATTCATATGTTAAGTTGGCTTGAGCTTATCTTCATTCATGGTTCCATATAATCATGATTATGTAAATAGCTAATTTTCCCTTAATGTATAGATACAAATATTCAGAAGTGGCTTCATTTTAGCATTGTCATATTGTAGTACCTTCTTTAGATGGGTTGAATCTTTTGTGAGCTTTTTCATAAAACAACGATTTCACTTTACTTTGCTGTGATTGCCATATTTACTAGTGTGTGTTATATGTGTGTCTGTTGGATTTATTATGTACTTAGCACAATCATCATTTATCAGCGATAAATTATTAAATAATTAAAACATATTTTTGAAAAAAATAATCTGCAATATATTTGGAATTAGAGGTTATTTTGCTTCATTGGTTCAACTAGATTTGCCTTTTTCCAATTTATCCAATAGTGGGAAAAATTTTGGGATGAAATGAAGTAACGATTCATTTAAAAGGGATACAAAGAACAATTGCTAAGATTGTCAGTTTCAATTAAACTTACTGAGCTCTATGGAAAAAGAACAGTTATGTTTTGCTTTTGTTCATCTTATAGGAACTGAAACATAATGTAAAAGTTGTCATTGTGCATATAGTATGCATCAACCTGAGATTTTGCATGGTATAAACATGTTCTTTGGCTAGAATGTTGTCTTGCTGAAGATCGTTGTGGAGGAAATCTGTGTTGAGGTGAGTTTATTTTTTTGCCAAATAACATTAGGTTTTTCGCTCCAAATTTGCATTATGGATTCCTTTTGCCTCATAGATCTTGAATGGTGACTGCGACTTCATTTTCAACTTGCAACTATTTTCCTTGGGGAATTATATCTTATTGAAACTCGAAAACTAGCATAATGGTTTATCAATTATGTTATCTTAAGGTGAATTTTTTGTAGCAATAATAATTTTGTGTTCCATTAGTGGTTAAGATTTAAGAATAGGGGTTTTTGAACAAGAAGGATGAGGAAGAACCTAACTAAAATGACATTTGTTTGAAGAGACTCATAAGTTGACTCCTGAAAGGTGGATCAAATTAGGCACTCAATTTTGGATGTTGAGCTAGGAATTATATGCATATACTTAAGCACACACAATTGCATGTATGAAACGCTCTTTTCTATTTTGCTAATTTATTTTTGTGTTATGCGGGAAGAAAATCCCTTGTTAATATTTACAAGTGGTCCTCAATAGTATTCATATTGTTCATTTTGTTAAGCACGATTAATGTGTGGATTTAATTGTAAATAAATTCACTTAATTGTAGATGGAAATACTCCTTGTTGACTAAAAGGAGAATTGATGTAAGAGAGTTGACAAGATGACGACGTTGATGTGTAGTAGTAATGTTTATAATACAATAACAATGTAAGTCGACTGGTTTGTTTGTCACTTTGCCTTCATTCATCCTATACAGTTCTTCAATTATGTTTATAAGCTGCATTTTGAATAATGCCTCGAGATAGCTTAACATATTTAGACACAAAATCTAATAACATGATGTTTATTAAAAAGGACTTTCTGAGGTCTTGGAATCATAGGAAGTAATAAGATGATAATCTAATAACACGATGTTTATGATTTTTTTTTAATGACAGATCTGCACATTCATTCCAAGTGCTGAACTTATATTGCATGGGTAAACGCAAAAGATCTATGGTTCAAGAGCATTCATCTTCTAATTGTAATGGTAATGGCCATGAACTGTTGTCAATATATTCATCATCTGGCAATGGTACACGTCTTGGTTCAGCAAAGTGGGAGAGCACATGCATCAAATGGGAGATTCCCCATTAACTAAGTTTGTACCTCAAGTTGCAAAGCTTTAAATCAAATTTAAAAGCTCTTGTAATTACAGTGCAACGTGTATCATATTTTGTTGTATACATTCATAAGCGAGTGCATTACATTAAACCAAATGAATTTTGCACTACGATTTCTTTCCTGGTACTTGTTGCCTGAGCAGTCAGTCACAGCTTTCTTTATGCTGGGCATTTACAGCTTCAATTGTTCCCGAAGTTGTTCCTGTTCAACATTTGTTTGATTTTTGGTTCAATTCATAGTTTAGAAAAAAACAAATTGACCAAAAAAAAAATTGTGCTAACC
>JAOXYD010000009.1:10740578-10776214 GCA_028565735.1 Pinacopodium congolense | reverse complement strand
AAAAATAAAAAATGAATTAAAAATAAAAAATAAAAAAACTTTAGATTTGCCCACTTTAGTGTTTTTCCTCCAAAATGGAGGTGGGTTGGAGATGCCCTTAAAGCTTCACTTTGATTTTAGGGATAAGGACTGGACTAAGGTAATCGATACTGTGTTAAGAGGTTAGCCATCACTTGGATGTAGTGTTTTTCCACCACGTGTATTGATCTGCTTGTGTTTGTTGTTTCGTTAAACTTTAACTTGCGTATTTTTTCCTCTTAATTTAATTGATTTGATTTATGTTTTAAAAAAATTGAAACATTTTGTTTTTTCTTTTTTTAATGCTAATTAAACTAATAATTTATCAATAATTGTTCTTTCCATTATTTATTTGTTCACATACTACAATAACATATATGTATGTATAATAAAAAAAATGTAGTGGTCACACATATAAGTTCTGTTTACCTATTTAGGATAAGAAATTTTTCCCATATTAAGAGCTATTAAAGAAACTAGAGACTCGTTAAGATGAAGCACTCGTATGAAGTGCCATCAAGGAGGAATGATACCCATCTCTGATTTTTATCAAGGTCTCATGCTTGCCTTTCTCTACCATAACTCCATTTTTCACTACAGCGTCACATCTTCATTCCTTATAATAGATAATGTATGAGCTATAACAACTACAGTACTATTCACCATAAGTCTGTCTAATGCATCTTCGTCTCTTTTAGACTCTGTATCTAATGGACTTATTAACTCGTCTAGTAGCAATATTTTTAGATCTTTCACTACAGCTCTGGCAATAGCTACTCTTTGTTTATGCCCACCCGAGAGTTAAATTCCTCACTCTCCCACTACTATATCATAACCTTATGTTTTTTCATTAGTGTATGTAGTAAGCGTCTAATTCAGTTCTACATATTATGCTAAAGCATGGAATGGAAAGTAATGATCTAGAATGTAATGAGTAATTGTAGGCTAGCTAACCTGATGTATGTTGCTAATGAACATATGGGCATTGGCCAATTCTGATGCAGGCATAATTTTAACTTCAATTGCATCTCCTCTTTTCCACATGCAATGTTGACATGAATTGTATCATTGGACAACACGGGTTCTTGACTTACTAATCCCATTTGTTGTATTAACCATTTTATTTGAAACTTCTGAATTTCTATCCCATCAAGACTTATGCAACCCAAATAAGATCATAAAATGTTTATAACAATGAAATTAAATTTGATTTTTCATTTCCACTTTCTCTAACCAATGCGACAGTCTAAAAAATAAAACAGATCAATATAAATACCTAGTCCAAAATATGTTGTTGGTAAGTAAAATAGAATATTATACAGTTACTTCAGAGTTTTCATTCTTGTTAAATTGTAAATGATTACCTTTTATTAGATATAAAAGCCAAGTTGAGGTCTCGAAAAATTTGAACATCTAGTCTAAATAGATATTGAAAACTCACATGACAAAATTGAATGTCTCATTTTACATGCTCCAATGTCATTACAGACTTGTCATTCAAGTTGATATTTGGTTTTTTGTCTAAAATTGAAAATATGGAGAAAGCAACAACTTTTGCTTTGGAACAATTAAGAGCTAAGGAGCACGATTGAGAAATTTCAAAAGCTACCATGGTTAAAGTAAAGAACATGTAAAAAGTAAAAAAAAAAACAAAACTCGTTCTATCATCACCCCAAATATATTGGTAACTAAAGAAAATCCACTTACTTGAAAAACATCTTACAATGAAGCCATTCCATTACTGCATAGTTGACCTGCTGTATAAAAATTGGCTACATAGAATAAAAACTGTAAGAGGAATGTTGTGATGGGAAATCAAGATGCAATCACATCACAGGCAGTGGACGCAAAACAAAATTTTTTCTTCAATTTCCCATGAAATCCAAGGTCACTTTAAACTATAAAAAATTAAATCATAAATATAATACGCCATGAATCTAAGTTCATACCTTATTGTGAAGCTTGATCCATATTTTTGTATTTTAGTATCTTGATAGAAGAACTACTTTAATCGCACATATGTCCAGGCTCTAATGGTATCCATAGACTAACTTTTATAGAAACTCAATAATTGAGAGGAGAAAATGAGAAGTGCTAGCCTCTCTTATGTTTCTTCCTTTATATAGAAAAACATAAAATATTTTTTAATAGTAAAATTAAATATAATTACAATTAAAGTCTCATTTTAATTATAATTATTGTTTAATCTTAATAAAATAAAATATCATATATTTAATCGTCAAAGTTTTTGAAACTTTATAATTATGTCCAACTTAATTAATTATGCTCTCTTCAGTTGATTGATAAGTGTAATCCTTTAGGTTCCTAATATATTAGAAATGATTATAAGTTATAAGGGATAACCATATTTTTAGTTCTAAACCTTTTATTATTTTTTTCAATTGAGTCCTATACCTTTGAAACTTCCTATTGAAGTCATAAACCTATGCAGATTAATCAAAGGTGGTCTTAATCCTATATGGAATAACTGCTTTTGAATAATCCACATAGGTATAGGACTTAATTGAAAAAATTTTGAAAGTTTTAGGATTACAAATATTCGGGATAAGAATCTTTGTAGTCCTAAACCTTTCACAATTTTCCCAATTAAGTCCTATACCTATGTGGATTAATCAAAGGAAATCCTATACCTATGTAGAAGGACTGTCTTTGATTAATCTGCATAGGTATAGGACTTTAATAAGAAGTTTCAAAGATATAGGACTCAATTAAAAAAATGATGAAAGGTCTAGGACTACAAATATGGTTAATCCTAGGTTATAATTATAATTCATAATTAGAATTAGATAAATTAAAACTCTCTTTAATTTATCTTTAATTCTTTAATTAAATGATTTATAATTATAAATCAAGATTGACGTCTAGTAATATGCCATAACTAATAACATATCAGGAGTGGAAAAGTGGTTTTAACTTAACTTATCTGTATATAAATTTTTCGTATAATTCAATTATTTTGTCATATAATGTTCCAATTTGACATAGAGTATAGAATTAGTATCTTCTCTATTTGAGTCTAATTATGTCAGTTCTCTATTATTAGTGATTGATTTTATTAATAACATTTGAAAACTATTTTCAAAGTGTCATTCCACTTTAACTAAAGATTTCTTAAATCAACACTAATTGAGAACAATGAAATATTCTCCCTAATTACTTTAAGTTGACGAATCTTATATTGATCACTCAACTACCTCTATATAGTCCATACTATATCCAATAACTACTGAGTGAAATATCCATGGTTAGAATAGATTGTAAGTAGTATCAAAACATAACAATCCCTATATAAGATAACTTTAGTAATCTCAAGTCTAAGGATCACTTATACAATTATCACAATAAGTATTTCTATAAACACACAAGTAATGTTCTAGATTGAATTTTCATATCAAGTTAGTTCAGTAAACTTGTTCTCTAATAAGCACCCATACATTTGTTTAAGTATCTTTATACTTGAGTTTATAAGATTTACTAATTCCTTCATAAGGAAATCATAATGTGTACTAGTCTTTCCGCTCTATTAATGTCCAATTTTAATAAAAAACAACTAAAAACAATTTAGGGACAATATTTAATATTACAACATGAATATAATAATTATGATCTTCATCATAATTTTAGTAGAAAAATATATTTATCTCATGGACTTTATCTTATACATTAATCAATTAACAAATATGCATAATATAAATAATATATTTATCAACTTATAGGGAAGCAGCTAGAGTAAGTGGAGCAGACAGCTAGCTGAAATTGTTGAACATTGCTAGAAAATTACACATGCTGACGTTATACGGTGGTTGACTAGAAGAAATATGACGGGCTAAAGGAGTTCTATTGATCTAAAACTTCAGCTCATATGCGAAAGTCTCCAGGAGCAATACGGTGGGTTGGCCATACCACCTTATTAGTCTTGGACTTTGACGCTTTTGCTTTCTTCTTGCTCTAATCTTCAATTATTTCATCATTTTATAAGTTAAACATTTCTGAATATTAATTAAATATTTAAGTACTAAAATAAGGGTAAATACACAATAATTAACATCGAAAAACACTATAAAATTCAACCCTAACACTCTCCCTGGTCATGCCCCCTTTAGCTTGGGTGAGTGCCTCTCTGCTCTAGCTTTGAACCCTTCATCCCCTACTGAGCACCTTATCCCTACTTCTGTTTAGTTGGGTTCACTTCCTTTGGCTTATCCTCTTGGTTGTAGCTCATAAACCAACATGTTGATCCAAATCCTATTCCATTGAGTACCCACTGCCTCATTCCTCTTCTTATAGGTTCTTAAAATTTTATTTTGTATAGTTTATTCACCTTATCCTTCATAAAAAAGGTAGTAGTTCTTATACTCACCACTATGTCACTTGCAACTTAAATTGATTCCTCATACATCATTTGCAAAGTAGTCAATTTTATTCCTAGATTAGTAGTTTAACATATAAAATTATAAAAATAATTACGATGATAATTGGTCGAAGCATACCTTTGCATTTCTACTAAACCCCTTCAAGAAATTTATTTGAACATATCTACTTATTCTTATCAAAGGAAGGAGAGAAAGGATAATAATTGACAATTGCCAGCTTGCAACAAAGGCTAAGACCAAAATACTATTGAAGCAATGTTTTGAATAATAAGAGCACGTCCCTAACCAAAGCATGCATATAGATGCATTTTTTGAGAGTTTGAAAGTAATGATATCACTGAATCTTCGGGCTAATCAAACTATGCAATTTCTTAAGCTTATCAAACCAGGTGGTTTCCATATAGACAACCTTCTCAAAACAAATGCATTAAATTCATTAGATTAACTTTCCTCCAGCAATAGAAAACATAAATGATTGCAATAAAGACACCAGTAAGCTTACTGCACTAAGGAACAAAAACATTTTTTCCCTGAACTTGAAGTCCTTTAACAATTCATGAGGTGTTTCATAAAAAGTGCTAATCACTTTGGAGAGAAACAAACTAAAAATTACATATATCAGCCTATTAATGATAGCAAATCCTATTCTAACTTTAAGCACTAGAATTTTAAGCTTGTTGAGAGACCTAGAGGAGTGGGAACTCTGGAGTTTGTTTCTATAGTAGAGTTTCAAGTACTTATGGATTGTTAAAAGGAAAATGAATTCCTAAAGGTAAACCTATCAATGAATGTCCATACCATTTCCCTCTTACCCTACTTATGGATTATCATGAGGAAAATCTTTTACTTCAATGTATGAATGATTCAAAACCAAGGTCTAATTGTTTATACTCATTTATTATTAGTTTCATTTTTATATTCTGCTACTGCAAGTTTATTAAATGAGATTATGCTCCTGCAAGATTCTTGATTAGTTTTCAATGCACCCCTAATCCATCATAAACCAATTTTTCACTTTTTTAACAAGCTGAATGAGATTAAGAGTATAGTGAAAGAAATGTAGAAACCTTTCTCAACCTTGTTCCCATAGCGAATGACTGCAATCATGTCAGCATTTCTCACAGTGCTTACTCGATGAGCAATAATGAGAGTTGTTCGAGTTATCATGATCTTATTTCATGCTTCTTGAACAAGCCTTTCTGATGACTATCACAATTCTCTGCTTCTGTCCTCCAGAAATTTGAATACCATGTTAGCTCATACAAAGGTTTACTTCATAATCAAACTTTCACTGAAATATATCACCAAATACCTTTGCATGACAATCTCACTTAGGTCTACTTAAGCAAGACTTAGCCTTCAATAACCCTCGATGTGTTTCACTTTCAAACTTAAAGTACGAATGCTACAACAGCAACAATAAAAGAATATAGGCAATAAGAGACAAGAGAGATACAGTAAACACCAACCTCTACATTACTTTCCCTCAAATGAATACAACAATTGCTCTCTTAGATGAAATGAGGAGAGCAAGGTTCGAATGAGCTATATATTGGAACTTTTGGGTTGGAGGCCAAGTTACAATCCAAGTCCTAACTTAATTGAACTATCTAAGACCATACAAAGATCATGTCTATCCTTATCTAGTTTACGTCACGTGGCCAATTGGATGACATCCCCATCTAAATAGGACTCTAACTGATAAAAATAGAATTACATTACAACTGAAAATAAGAGTTTACATTTGACTAAGACTCATACACCCTTATCCTTGAATATCTCCACTATCTTTAAAAGTACAATCCCACTTTATCTCTAACTCTTAATGTCACCACAACATCCAAGGTCTCCTCATGATCTCTATCCATTGATGATGCTTAATGATCTTCATCGAAACCCTCGCATAGCACACTGACACGATCTAATGTTTTCTATAACAAGTTTGCTAGTCATAGTTCATTCATCCAAGAATATGCTAAGTCCTTAGTCTATCAGGTCCTTAGCATTGGACAAGTCAATCTTCACGAGGTTCGCGACTCTATCAAAATTTACACCAAATCCCATCTCATTTGCCCTTATTTGCCTTAGAATTTTTATAAGCCTCCTTCATGCATTAATCCAGCTAATCTTCCACCTAAGGCTCTTTTTTAAAGACACTGAGAAGTGCTCCGAAGTTTAAAAGTCTAACACTAGCTAACTATGGTCCAATCCCTAAAAGGAAAATCAAAACAAGCATATAAAATGAAAATAATTTATACAAAATGATAAGTAAGCAACACAAGCACTTAACACAATTTATTAATGAATTTAGCATCATTATCCCTTTCCATGGCACCTCTTATCTCTTTAATTGTTGCACTATTTTTTCCATAACAAACATTATCCTTAATATTGAAGGAAAACAACATTGATTCATGGCTAATAGGAACAATCTTCTGTCTGATCCACCTAAGTTGGAACTCTCTAAGACTAATTCCATCAATCAAAACTTCACCACCTTCTGGATCATAAAATCTTTCAATTAAATGGATGACAGCTGACTTTCCCCTATCACTTTGACTAACTGAAGTTGATGTTTTGTCACTTGAAATATGAAAAGAAAATTTAATAAATATCTACTCATCAGATCTAGGAGGGTAACTGAAATAAACTTCCTTTAACTCTATCTCTCAACATATATCATTTAATATTCTTCCATTTAAGTCAAACCATCTATCTCAGATTTTCTATTTATGGTCTCCAACACCTTAAAAGCTGTACAGTAAATGATGTCATGCAGGGAGATGATTACCCTAGAGACCTGAAATGACAATAGGACATTAAAATAAAGGATAATGCGGTATATCATGAAACAAAATATCACATATAAGCACATTCTGCCAAGCTCAAGTTAGAACTCACGAGGACCCAGTCAAAATAACATTAATCACAGTAAGCACTTTACCACCACTATATCCTTTTCTAGTTTTCATCTTAGTACCAGACCACATAGCTAATGAGTAAATATAGAAAGATATTAATTAAAAAAAAAACCAAGGACCAATCTTATTAAAAAAACCTTCACGAACTACTAATCTATGGGCATTAACGAGGAACTTTTTATAACTGCCGATAGCTTGTTTCACCCTTGTAAATGATTGAACCTACCATTATCGCCGAACAATGAGCATGTAAATCCCTATAAAACCAATACTAAATGGACCACACATGGTTCTGGCCATTTAAAGTGTCGTTTTGATTGAGCTAATCATTTGATCAACTACGTTTTCTGCTTTCACATAAGTCTTCTATCCCAAAGAGGCCATCCTAGACATTACAATGGACATGATTACACCAGCTAACACAATCAAAGGAGTGGATGATATTATGAATAGTGCCAGAAGCTACCCTTTAATAAAAGCTATTGCAAACCCTCCAATAAATGTTGATACCAAATGCAAGAATTTCCCAACCTGCATGAATCATATAAGTGAAGGATTAACCATGAATCATATAGGTCTTCTAATAATTCCTATTTCAAGTACCTTCTTGCCCATGGCTTCTTGAATGGAAATCTTATCACCTAGCATGCTACCAAAAAACTCTCCAGTTCTTATTTCTCTATTAAAAAAAAAATCAACTTCTTGTCTTAGTATAGCTTCTAAATATAATCCCTTTAGTCTCGTAGCTTGTCTCTCTCCAGTAATCATCTAGCAAGGTAGCTCTAACACGTAAGAATACAGATTTTTGATCTAGTATCCTAAATTATTATAATGGTTATAGTTGGACTTATCGATGCCTTTTCACTTACGAAGAAATGATGATACATGTAAAGATATACATACTTTTAATGTTGTGTCATTTTTGTAGTATTTATTTATGATACTGTGCCATTTCTTTAAGTGGCTTAAGTTTGCATTTGTTGTTTATTCATATGATGTTATTTTAGTTAGCTAAGTTTACTTAATTGATGACCTAAACTTTTTTATTTTATTTTGGTATAAAAGGCATAAGAGTAAAATTTTTAGTCCTTGAATGAGAATACATGATATGGTTGTTATTTGTTTACTGTACAGACATTTCATTCATGATGTCAGAATTTCATTTGTCAATCTATCCTCCAATCTTCATCTTTTACATTGATAGTAATAGGGCTTTCTTAAAGCACGTCAATTGAAGGTGATTGATAGTTGGCATCTTGATTTTTAGCTATGAGATCTTGATTTTATTCAATTTGTCAAGATTAGGTTTGTGGTGTTTCTTATTGGTGGTTGTTTCTACTCTTCGTATTGCATATTTCCTTACAAGAATGGAGGATATTTCCCATTGATGCCTACTGTTGAGTCATTATTTCAATCGAGATAAAAGGTTCCCACTAATGAGCAACCTTTTTACTTACAAGGCTCTAATCATCCAACTATGGCCTTGGTCACATCTTCTTTAATTGGAAGCAATTTTTTAAGTTGGAGTAGACCAATTAAAATTGCTATTAAAGCAAAAATGAAACTAAGGTTTATTGACGAGAAATGTAAAAAACCGAATGTAGGCTCAAATGATTATGATAGTTGGATTCGTACAAACTACATGGTTAGGTCATGGATTCTTAACTCAAATTTGAAGGAACTTATAAAAGCCTTCATATATGCCAACTCAGTTAAAGAACACTAGTTAGAAATAGAGGAATGTTTTGGAGAGAGTAATGACCTTTTATTTTACCAGCTACAAAGGTAGATTAGTTCTATTTCCTAAAGGAATATGCCAATAGCTAAATATTTTACTATCCTTAAGAAGTTGCAGGATGATTTAGATTGCCTCATGCCTATTCCACATTGTAATTGTGGAGTATCTTTACAATGCAATTTAAGGCATTAGTAGGTATTAATACTCTCAATCAATCGATGCAATTTCTGATGGGTTTGAATGAGAGTTACGATCATGTGAGGAACTAAATCTTAGTAATGGATCCATTGCCTATAGTGAACAAGGCATATTCTATGGTGTTACAAATTAAAAGTGAGTGAGAGAGAGAGAGAGAGAGAGAGAGATACATTTAGGATTTATTGAGGGAGTGGATAATAATGTCACGATGGTTAGAGTGCAAAGTGACAAGACAGTTATTAATAGTGATGGTAAATCAAATATGAAACATAAATTCTGGATAAAAGTGAACTTTATAGTACATATTGTAAGAAGAATTGGCACCAGAAGGACTCTTATTTTAAGTTGCATGGGATACCAGAATGGTATAAAGAGCTACAAAACAAGAATGGAAAAGTGAGTGTTACATCTTTTGCAGCTAATACCAATGTTGTAGCCATTGCCATCCATTATGACAAGATTCAGATAAAGGTATAAGCAGAAGGAAGTGTTCCTTATCCTATTTTATCATACTTCCTTAAAGAGGAGCTACTAAAGTTACTGAAGACTAAGGCTGCAATTGACCCTATCATGGAGAATTTTTCACACCTCAATGAATTTGCAGGTGCTATTTTTTTTTCAATCTATGTATTACATTGCATCAATAGACTTAAGTTCTTGGATATTAGATAATAGTGCTTCAAATCATATGTGTGTGGATATTAAGCTTTCACATAACCCTATTGTCATTGATACTTTCACACTAGTTTACTTATTTGGTGGCACTTTGAATGTTGTTTATAATACTAGTGATATTTTGCTTCCTAACAATCTTGTCTTGACTGAAGCCTTAAATGTTCCTATCTTCAAATATAACTTATTATCTATTAATAAACTACCTAAGTCAGCCTCTATAACTTTCAAATTTTATGCTACACACTACCTTTGGTGTGAGTTAAAGACAAATAATTATGGCAATAGGCAAACTAGTAGGAAGGTTATATGTTCTTGATGTCAACTCATTTAGTGAGTACGTAATAAATCAGTACTCATTATATACTGTTGGTGATGATATTGTTCATGTTTATTCAGTTTCTTTGTACAAACTTTAGCACACAAGATTGGGTCATTCTTTTGCTTATGTACTTAGACACATTAATTACATAAATCACAAAGATGATGAATTGGAAGATATATATGATATTTTCCCTTTACTAAACAACATAGGTTACCTTTTCCACGTAGTTAAATTCAAACCACATCGGTTTTCAACTTATACATATAGAAATTTGGGGTCCATATATGCAACCATCTTTGACAGGTAGCTACTATTTTCTTGAAATAGTTGATGATTTTAGTAGGGCAATATGGATCTACCTAATGAGTCATAAAAGTTAGGTAATTCTTCTTTTGAATAGATTTTTTAAAATGGTGTCTACTCAATTTAACAAATCTATCCAAACAATTATATTTGATAATGGGACAAAATTTTTGGGTAATGAGAGTCAATAGTTGTTTAGGGATTTAGGGATTTTACGTCACAGATCTTGTGTTCAAACTTCATAGCAAAATGGAGTAATTGAACAAAAAAATAGGCACTTGTTACGAGTTTTTAGAGCTTTGATGTTCCTTCACACCCCAATTTTGAAACATTTGGTTGTCTTTGTTTCACAACCAAAATTCACCCACAAAAATCTAAATTTGATAAGCAAGCCTATAAATGTATTTTCATTGGTTATAATCTAGGTAAAAAGGTTTATAAATTGTTTGATCTTGACTCTAAATAATGAGATGTTCATTTTCATGAAACAAACTTTCCATATAGATCTGGTTCTAGTTCTTCTTCTGTCACTCCTCTTCCATTACTGGTTCTTTATTTTCAAAATGATTCTATTGAGTTTTTACAAAATACTTTTCCTTCTCAACTTCCTTCTTCACCTCGTTCTGCAATTATTTCTACTCCTATACCCATTGCTTCTCTTACTCTTCATGATTCATATATTTCTACTATTGATTCTCCTAATATTTCATATAGACCTTAATTATAGAGAAGTACTAGGGTAACACACAAACCTAGTTGGTTAGACGATTTTGTTTCTCAGGCTATTATCACAAATACTCCTACTTCCATTTTGTCACATATGTCTAAATGTCCTACATCATCTTTTTATACCTAAATACTTACCCTTATACAGCCTTCCCATTTTTCATTCACATACATGTCATATTTAGTAAATTTATCTAATATTTAAGAACCATTGTCTTATTACCAGGCTAAATCCAATAAACGTTACATAAAGGTCATGTAGCAAGAACTTGATGCTTTGGAATCTAATCAGACCTGAAAATTGATTTTTTTTACCTGATGGCAAGAAGGCCACTAGTTTTAAATGGATGTATAAACTGAAAATAAAACTAGATGGTAGTATTGCTAGGTATAAAACTTGATTAGTTGTAAAGGAGTATAATCAAAATGAAGGAGTTAATTTTACTGATAGTTTTTCTCTTATGGCTAAACCTGTCATTGTTTGACCTTTTATTGGCTATTGCATCTTCAAACTCTTGGCCTTTATATCAACTAGTTATTAATAACACTTTCTTGCATGATTTTCTTTATAAGGAAATTTATATGCTTCCTCCTAATGGCTATACAAAAGCAAAACTTAATGAGGTTTGCAAGCTTAAGTGTTCATTATATAGGCTTAAACAAGCCTCTAGACAATAGAACTATGAGTTTACTAGTCAATTGATATCCTTTAGTTTTGTGTAGTTCAAGCATGATCATTGTTTATTTACTAAATCTGCTACATCTTCTTTTGATGCTTTCATCATCTATATTGACGATGTTCTTTTGAATAAATCATCTGAGGATGCTTTATCTACTTTCAAACAATTTCTTCATGCTACATTTACTATTAAGGACATTGGTCCTACCAAATATTTCTTTGGTTTGGAAATAGTCAGATCTACTACTAACACTTTTATCAACCAATGAAAATATATCTTGGATATTCTCCAAGAAGTAGGCTTAACAAGGGCTAAACCAGCCTCTACTCTACTTCCTAAAGGTCTTCAATTGTCTACCACTATTGGACCATTACTTAATGATCTTGGTAAATATCTTAGGCTTGTTGGTCATCTTTTATATTTAGGATTTACTAGGCCAGATATCACCTATGCTATTTGGAAATTAAGTCATTCCTTCAGGCTCCTTATGAATAGAATTGGACTACAACTATCCATTTGTTGAGATAATTGAAAGGTTATCCCTTTAAGGGAATTTTCTTTCCAGCTTCTACTCAATTTCATCTTGAAGCCTTTTGTGATATAGATTGGGCTTCTTGTTCAGACTCTAGAAGGTAATTATTTGGTTTTTGTATGTTCTTGGATTCTTTTCTCATATCTTGGAAGACTAAAAAGTAATATACTGTCTCCAGATCTTCTGTTGAAGTTGAGTATAAAAGTATGACCTCTATTTTTTATGAATTGCTTTGGATTTCATATGTTATTTAAGAATAGCAAGTTATCTTTCTAACTCCTATCCTTTTTTTGGCATGATAACAAAGCAGCCCTCCATATCAATGCTAATCATGATTTCCATGAGAAGAATAAGCATCTTGATATTGACTGTTATCTCATTCGGGATTAATATAAGCTTCGATTCGTTGCTCCTTGTCATATTTCTTCAAAGGATCAACTAGCAGATCTATTCACTAAAGCATTGGTTGCTCCTCCTTTTTCTTCTTTTCTTTCCAAGTTTGACTTATTTGATGTTTATCAAGCTCTAACTTGAAAGGGGGAGGGGGAGGATGTAAAGATATACTTTCTAATGTTGTGTCATTTCTGTAATATTTCTTTATAATATTGTGCCATTTCTTTACGTGACTTAAGTTTGCATTTGTTGTTTATTTAGTTAACTAAGCTTACTTAATTAGTGACTTAAGCATGTTTACCATATTTTGGCATAAAAGGCACAAGTGTAAGCTTTTTTATTCTTTGAATGAGAATACCCTATATTTATGTTATTATACATAAATTTTGTTCAATACACCAGCCAGAATAGCTAAGTAGACAACTTTAATACTTACCTATAACAACAATATGAGCAACAAATGCATGATTAAATTCATCATATTCATTGCTTAAGCTTATCTCAATAGAATATTTAGTAATGAATGATGTAATGTTTGATGTATCATACACCTTGAAAACTGTATCTAACATATGTTCCTTATGGTTTTGCCCAAAGGCATCAGTCATTTCTCTAAATAGAATCACTACAAGAGGTATAGATAATTCATTGCCAATAGTAGAAAACTACCCAACTACCATTAATAAGACGTCTATATAATAAGCAAATGCAAATAGCCTATAGAATAGAACAGTTCTAGTTTCTTCATCTTCTCCTCTAGTCCTCTCTTCGTATGACCTCTTCGTGATCTCTTATTGGTAGTTTGACATAATGCTCTTCACATTTAGAACTCCTGCTATAATGCCTAATACGTTCTTCTTATTGTCAACTTGCCTCGGCTATTAAATATCATTGCCTATCCGAAGAAAAGAAATGAATCCAAAAAAGGACAACGTTATTTTTCTGGTATTAACAATTATATATATGTGCACATGGTCAAAGGGTTACTTTTTACACATTTAAAATTTTGCACCTGAAATTATAAGGTTTTGATGTTGTTGGATCACATGAAATTCAAGTTGACTTTTTATGTTCAGTTGAACAATTAGCATTCATAATTTTTTTTTCAAAAAGTCATAATTTATAAAAATTATTAAAACATCCTTACATCTACCAAAGAAATTTTACATTAATTGGCTTAACTAACTTAAATTTGACTGTTAAGGATATTTAACAACATCAATAAATAGACACTTAAAAAGATCAAGCTATCTCTATATATGTAGGATGGAAGTCTCTTTAGTCTTAAAAATTAAAATTATTAATTTTGGATGTGAAACTAAAAATATATATGATTACGTGATTATGTTAGAGATTCTTGGAAAATAATATAACTTTCATAGTTTTGCATCAATCTATTTCATTCTCTTTAAAGATGATGATATGTGATGGGGATCGTCCCCAATTTTCAATTCCATTAAGAACTCCAACCATACTATGCTCACTGTCATTAATTTAAAGCGTGACTGTATGGTTTAAGACCATGTATTTAATTTAGAAATTTGATGACTAGTTCATGCTTGATAATCATTTATTATTGTTCTAATTTTAGTTTGCAGAAATTGAAAAAAATATCAAAAAGAGCGAAAAAGTTTAGGCTATTAATTGAGTTTATTTGGTTTTAAATTTTGCAAATTCAATACTTATTGAAAGAGTGGAAGTCTGGTAATTTCTCTTAATATATTATGAAACCCTATATCAATCAAAAAAGTGTAAAGAGATTAATTGTGTGTTCAAAAATTTTCTTCTAAATTAAACAATTTAAGCTACCTAAATTAATTTTAACTATATTCAATCACTAAATCAATATTCAACTTATAAGATATGCCAATACTTCTACAAATATCAATTAAATTTAATCAATTTTAAATCAAACACAAGTCCATAAATTCAGGAGATGAAGAAGGGAGGATACACAAGGATTTATAAAGGTTTGGCCAAATCACTTTGGCCTAATCTTCCCCCAACATACTTGATAGTAAAGTTTTCATTGTATCAATCTTCTTTAGGAAGAAAAGTAACTCTTATAACTTTTTCGTTTCATAAAGGAGATGAAGAGCAACCTTTACAATCTTTTTTTTTTTTTTTGTTGCTAATGAGATAAAAAGTAACCTTTAAAATCTTATTTAAGGGTAAAGAGTAACCTAGACACAATCTTACTTCAAATAAGTGAAGAGTATTCCTTACAATATTCCTTTAAATAGGTGAAAAGTAACCCTTTCAATTGCAACTAAATTCATTAATTCTAACCCTCAAAGACAACCCTTGAATTCAAGCTTTCAAACTCAATTCAAACACATACAGCTTACAAATAGTTTTTATCAAAATCAATGCTTAAAGGGGCTCAAAATTTAGCTCATGCAACATCAATATTCAGTGTATTCCCTAATGCTTATCCAATGTATCAATCAACATAAATCATTCCTAATACATATTCAGCATCCAAATAACTCAAATATTCTATATAAAAAGTGAAGAGTAACATATTAACAATCTTTTTTAATGAAAAAAAAAGAGCCTTTATCAATATTAATAACATATGCAATCAAAATCCCCAATTAACACACCAAAGCACACCTATAATGGTGTTTCTATGAAAGCATAACAATAAAAAATATATATATAACTTCTAGCCAAGAAAATTAAGTAGAAAGCACCTCCTAAAACCTTAATAGACTAGAAACCAATTGATTAAAGCATCAAAAACGAAAATTTAAGCATCAACGAACAAGGTTGAACAAATGGAACATAAGAGTTGTCAATATAATAACATTTCAATTTTAGCTTATTGAACCAACATTTCTAACCTTACAAAGACAAAAAATCAACACCATAAATCTTTTTTAAGCTAAAAAAATCATACAACAATAAATTGAAACAAGAAAAATGAAATTATAGCTTAAACAATGAGATTGAATCAAAAGAAATACAAAGTCACAAAACTTGAATAAGGTGATTTTGTATGCTGAAATCTCTTTCAAAATGGCATTAAGATTAAAATTGATGCTTTAGGACTCTTATTTATAGATTGAAAAAGTTAATTGAGTTGTTGGAAAGGTTTTCTAGCCATTAGAGTAAAGGAAAATGCTTTAAAATAATTTTGGAAAACTAGCTGTTACAAAACACTAGTCAACCAGTCCCCTGCACTAGTTGATTAATGCTTTGTTTAAGAGTATAAAACACATACAAAAAATTTCTAGATCATTTTTTTGAATCGCAAATCAATTAGAACTTGTTATAAGTCATTTCTTAATTTAGTTTAAACACTATGAAATGAAAATGAAGAACTAAATCAAAGTTTGTCTTAGTTTATGACCAATTAAACATATGTTCAAAACTTTTTTTGAATCAAGGAGGTTCTAATCATGCGTTTTGATGATGAAAAAACATTATTGTTACTAATATTTTAGTTTTTGATGTATTAGAAAGATAGGTTGATGTAAAAGTGCAAGGACATGTGTTGGAACCTAAGGTAAAAGAACCTTAATAAAGGAAATGAAGAATTAAAGTGATGATCAAGAGAAGAAGATTGATTCGATTTAGGAAAGTTTCTTAAGTTATAAGTTTTCTAAACTTGATTGTTATCAATAATTAAAACGTCTCTCACATTTACATATCATATTTACATGACTATTTACATATAGGATTTGAATTGTAGTTTTAGTGATTAACTGAATTTAAATATGGCATTGATTTATTAGGAATTGTCTTAAAATGTTACATTAGCATAAAATTTCATAATCAAGAGGTAATGTGATAAATTGTGTAAATGTATGTCTTGTGATAAGTTTAAGTGAATTGAAATATTGTTTGAATCTATTTATGATGTAGATTTCGGTTTATGATAGTTTAGGAAATGTTTAAAAAGTTTTAAAGATTATTTAAGAATGAAAAGTTTTCATAATCAAGGTTAAGTCTTATGATTAAATCGTTTAAAAGTTTTTAGAAATTGAAAAGGCCTTAATATATGTTTTAAAACTCAAATTTGATCATGCATGGCATATAATTTTATAAAGTTGCATAAATTTTCATTTCATAGGCTACTTCATGTCTATAAAGTATTTGAATTATTCTAGACATTAATATAGTCTTAAATTATGTTTTAAAACTTGTTTGAAGTCTTAATTAATGTTAGGAATTTGTTTTAAGTGGTTTGGAATTTATTTGAATCAAGTTTATGCTTTTCTACACCTTAAATAGCGAGTCAATAAGGCATAAACGCCACCCTAAATAAGGATCGTTTAATCTCTATTTCCAAAGACCTTAACAGTGGGTGAGCAGGATTTAAACAACGTCGTTGAGGTCCCTAGGAACCACCGTTTAAGTCCTTGTCTCTAATGACTAGTTTTGGTGTTTCATGTTTCAACTATATTTTGTCTCCCAAATGGTCATTTTTTATTTCTAATGTCTCTAACTACTTCTTAACACTATATATAAGTGTTCTAAGCCTTTCATAGCATTCTTTATGCCATTATGAAAAAGATCAAAGCCTTGAAAGTCATCTAGCTCAAAGTTTGAGAGTTTTATTACTACCCTTCATTCAATCTCAATTTTCTTGTTTTAAATTCATTTCTAGCACCGAAAATTTGTTGCTATCAGTTTTTTAGATATGAAAGACTTTCATTGAGCTTGCATTTAATTTTTTGAGCACTTAAGTTCTTTAGTTTAAATCTCACAAAGTCACACACACTTTAAATATATCTCTATTTTAGTTCATCTTCTATGTTCTTCGATTTTAGTTCTCAAAATTATTATTCTCAGTTTTTTTAAGGTTTCAAGAGTGCAGTGAACCTTTTACTTTGATTTTTAAGCACTTATAATATTTGTTTGAGCATCAAATTTATAGATTGCTTATAATTATCAAGTTTTGAGTATTTCCTCATTCTACTTTATTTCACTCCTTAAATCTATTTTTGGTTCACAAATTTGTTTTTTTTATATATTTGATTAGTCTTTAAGAGAGCACTAGATTTTTTGTGTCAAATTTTAATCTATTATATTTTTGTTTTAAGATCAAATCCTCCAAAATTGTCCAGGTTTGAGCATTCTTACTTTTTTCTTAATTTAAATCTTATGTTCTATGTCCTAAATTCATTTTTATTATTATGATTTGTTCTTAAGTGATTGATTAAAGTTATAATAGGTTGATTGAATTTATTTTACATCATTTGGGTAGTTAAATTCGTGTATTTTATAGGCTAAAACATAAATTCTACATAACTTGGCAACTTGTATTTATGTTGGTTAAATATGATTATTTGATGCTATAATCTTTTTTTTCTTCAAATTTGATTGTGTATGATCTATGTAGGTGTTAAGAGACTTGCCATATTATTTAATTGTAACTACAAATTTTAGAATCTTTTTTATTGCATTAGCTTCATTGAGACACCATAAAAGGTGTGTTTTGGTTACTTAATTTTGGGGATTTGATTTTGTTAATTGATGATTGTTTTAAAGCTCCCCTTTTCCCTTAAAAAGAGTGTTGAAAGATTGCTCTTGACCTGTGTTAAACAAGATTTGAATTGGTTTGACATTTGAATGTGGATGGGATTGATTTATACCATGTGTGAGCATTAGGGAATGCATAAGGCATAAATATTGCATTGGTTACATTTTAGTCCCTTTGAGTATTGATTTTGATCAGGTTTTTTGATAAGCTATATGAGGTTGAGTTGAAACTTTGATAGCCTAAGTTGGGGTTTGTTTTATAGGAAACAAAAATTGTAAATTTGAATTGTGATTGTAGAGGGTTACTCTTCACCCACTAAGGTAAGATTGTATTGGGTTCCTTTTAACCCGTATAATTCAAGATTATTTTGTGAGTTCCTCTTAACCCTTGTGAATAAGATTATTGGATTACTCATCACCCTCAAAGTAAGATTGTAAAAGGTTACTTTTCACCCTTAAGCAAGATTGTTCTTCTCTTTTCCTTATCTCTTTAAGTTTATGCTTATTATGTTTATTTTATTATTGATTTAATTTGAATAACTTTAGTTTAAGCATAATATACCACTTAGGTTTAATTTTGATTTAGTGATTCATATAGTTAAAATTGACCTAAGTTTTTTAGATTATTTAATTTAACAAGAATTTTTTAAACATTCAATTCACCCCCTTAGGTACTATAGAGCTTACAACCTTCAACTTAAACTAAACAAATCCAACCAAATTTAGACAACTTCAATCAATTTTAAGTTAACTAAAAAAATACTATGACACATTAAGAGGATTTTAAAAAAAAAATAATTTATCACATTACTTCTTATTATGAAACTTTATGCCTACATGTTATTATAAATCATTTTCCAATATGAAAATACCATATTCAAATTTAGCCAAACTCTAAGATTTGAATCAAAATCCTAAATGTAAATTTTCATATAAGTATGACAAGCAAAAGTGAGCCTTTTCAAGCATTGATTAAGTTCAAGTTAAGAGTACATACTAAGACGCATTCCGAAACCTAATTAAACTTGATCTTCTTTCTTGATCTTCATTTCAATTCTTCAATGCTTGTTCAATGCTCTTATACCTTAAGCTCTAACGTATGTCCTTTCACATTTTACATCAACCTATCTTTTTAAATGCATCAAAACTAACACATCAGTAATAAAGATGTTTTGTCATCATCAAAACATATAATTAAAACCTTGTTTAATTCAACAATCTCCCCCTTTTTGATAATAACAAAACATGTGATATTAAGAGTAAAAATGCGCATATATAAAACACTTTATGTAAATTCATCATGCATTATAAAATTAAATTTCTTTCCTCCTTTATACTTAAAAATTATATTACTCCTTAATATTACAATACTCTCATCCCCTTTTTGGTATGTTAAAAAATAATATCAATTGTAACTCATTCCTAAAACTCGCTTCTTATTAATGTATGCATTTATACGTTATACGACAATAAAGCATGAAAAAGGGTTAAATGCATCACTACATACATGTTATGCATCTATATACTTTAAGAATGCATATTTTCCTACATTATACATAATATGTAAACAAAACACTTATTATGCAATTTTCATATCAAAAGCACATATTATACAACTATTGCACCAAAATCACACATTATGAATATTTTACATGAGAAACACATATTTATGCATATTTTTTATACAAATCACAAAATTCACATCTTATGCCTATTATGCATAAAAAACACACACTTCACATAATAACTCACATGATTCCCTAAAAAAACAAAACATAAGCACAAATAAGAATCAAAAATGATTTTTCCTACTTAAAATAACTAAAGGTTTGTTTGGAATTATTGTTGGTTGTGGTTTTTAGTTATGATTTTTGTATTTTTGTATTAGTTTTTGTGTTTTTTAATTTTTGTACTGTTTTTTTTTTCAAATTTTTTGCTATATATGTATGTTGTTTTTTTTTCAGTTTCTATACCATTTTTTTAAATTTCTGTGTTTAGAAAAATAATAAACCAAAACATGAAACTAAAGCCTTACCAAACAAGCTCTAATATCATGTAAAATGAAGTACTTCCCATAACTGTGTGCATTTCAAAACATTTAATCACATAAGGGGTAAAGTACTCATAAAAAGAAATTTTAGCACATATGCTAATTTAAAAAATGATATTACTTGTAAAACATGATACTAATTGAAAAAATCATATAAGGACTCTCATGCCAATTGAAAAAGATTATTAAATCATATGATCTTAATACTAATTAAAAATATCATCAATTGTAAATGATATTCTCCCTAAATTAAAGTAAAATCCTTTTATAAAACATGCAAAAATTTTAATGTAATGCACTAAATAAAAAATTGCAAACAACATAATGTATCCTCCTAAACTCATGAAATCCAATCTTCTACTTAAAACATATATGTCAAGGCCAACATTTTCAATTTAATCATATATCATCAAAATATATGCTAAGCTAAATATTATTATATAAGAATAGAGGAATACCTCCTTTTACATCATCTCTTGATACCAAATCATTACCCTTTACTTGATTAAACAATTTTGCTTTAGTGAGCTTGTATGGGGCCTTCATGGTGTTCTTTTCACTTTCTGCTTCAAAGTTGGAGATACCTCCATTTCTTTTGTTTCTATGCTTGATATAAATTTTGAACCAGTGAATATTAACCTATAAAATAAATAACTAAAGGATTCTAGGTGCCCACATTAACTTAGGTCCTTGGGAGTTAATCTTTATACCTTTGTCTAGCTGCATTTATAAAGGTTTCCTAAATATCCTTTGTTTAATAAAGAAAATTTTTTCTAAATATCCAACCTTACCACAAAAATTACAAACATATGGAACATCATAAAAATGAGAATGTGGCTTCACATTATTTAGTATTCATACCTTTTTCTGGCCACATTTATAAGGGTTTTTCTAAATATCCTTTATTTAATAAAGCAAAAATTTTCTAAATTTTCAACCTTACTATAAAAATTACAGACATATGGAGCATCATAAAAATAAGAATTTGACTTCATGTTGTTATGTATAAATGCATTTCTAATTCGTTCTTCTCTAAATGCTCTTCCTTAATGAAATTTATGCCTAGAATATGAATGAAACATGCTTCTTAGGCAAGAATGAGCACAAGGGATGTTCTTAGATGATTGGAATTACATATGTAGTGCATGTGTGTGATTTGGCAATGATTGGAATTGCATCTGTGGTAAATGTGTGTGAATTGGCCGAAATTGTCTAATAAATGGCCTAACTTTAAGCATATTGTTCTTTTAATGAAATTTCTCCTAAGATGTGAATGTGAAATGCTCCTGGAGTTTTAAATATGCATGTGAGAAGCTTGAAAATATATAAGACCTTTTTGCCTTACCTGTAGCTTAAATACACAATATGAAGTTTTTGTGTTTCTAAAGAAACTATGCCTATTTTTAGATTTATGTCCATCCTTCCTAATTTTTTATCTAGATGCATTTATAAATGCATGAAGATTTTTCCTAGAATGTAGTATAGATGAGGATGCAACATTTTCCAAAGCTGGTTTAGGCATAATCTCATCTTTTAGATTTTTTTCCTTTATAAAAATGGTTTTAGCTTTATTGGAACTATTTTAATCAATAAATCCTAAACCTTGTCTATCTAGGAAGCCTTTTGGACTCATAACACATCAATTTAACTTTTCTTTACCTTTATGAATTTAGAAAAAGATTCTTTAAAGGCTTCCACTTCCTTCTTCAAAGATTCATTTTCATGTAATAAATTATTCTTATTATCATTTTTGGCAATAACCCCATTCTTAGAATCTACTATGGCATTCAGTTCATTGTTTAATCTACCAATTTCTAACATGTATGCATTTATATATTCCAGTCCATTTTTTAATTTCTCATATTTTAATTTACATGCATTCATTTCCTTTTCCAAACATCCATTCTTATTCACAAATTTATCATTCTTAATCATGTAATCATTCAAATTCTTCAAAACATCCTTGTACATGGAAGAAAGTTTCTTCTTTGTCAAATTAACAAAATTTTCAAGCATTTTAATAGCTCATCATATGACAATTCATCATTAACCACATCAACATTATAATTATTAGCATTAGATTCCTTTTGAACATTTGATGATGACTTCTTCCATCAAGGCCACAAAGCATGCATTTGAAACCTTTGTTTTTTCTTTTACTTATAACCAATGTCTTTTGCCTCTGTCTCCTTTTTTTAGCTTCTTCCCCATTATTTCCACCTAAAAAAATATGTTCTAACCTACACTAAATATCATTAGTAGAAGCACACATGGTAACTTTATCAAGTATGCTCTTAACTAATGCATCATATAAAATAGGTATGAAATGCATTTTTCTTAAAGAAGCAATTTATACATCATTTGAAAATGCATAAGGGTCATTTTTAATAATTTCCCATAAATCAAGATCTTAGTCCATAAGAAAAATTTTCATCCTAATTTTCTATTCTAAAAAGTCATTACCATTACAGAATGGTGGTTTATGCACACCTAATCCCTCTTGACTATATAAATCATGAAAATGTGCCATAATAGATCTTAACTCCAAATTTTGTTAGAAATTATGCAAAACGTGAGACATATGCTCTGATACCAATTGAAAGCCCTATGACACCCAATAAGGGAGGTAAATTGGGTGTTTAAAAATTTTCTTTTAAAGTAAACAACCTATACCACCTAAATCAATATTAATTATATATAATCACTAAATCAAAATTCAACCTATAAGATATGTTAACACTTTTGTAAATGTAAATCAAATTCAATTAATTTTGAATTAAAAACAAGTGTGAAAATTAAGGAGAGAAAAGAGGAAGGATGTATAAGGATTTATAGAGGATTGACCAAATCACTTGGGCTTAATCCTCTCCCAACACACTTAATGATATAATTTTCACTATATCAATCTTCCTTAAGGTGAAGTGTTATCCTTATAACTTCTTATTTCTATATAGGAGGTAAAGAGCAATCTTTACAATCTTCTTTCCAAAAAAAATTTAATGATCAACCTTTACAAATCTTCCTTAAGGGTGGAGATTAACCCATATACAGTCTTACTTCAAATGGGTGAAAAGTAACATTTACAATCTTCTTTTAAATGGGTAAAAAGTAACCCTTTCATTCACAACTGAATTCAATATTTCTAGCTATCAAATACATGCCCAAAATTCAACCTTTCAAACTCAATTAAAGTACATATAACTTACAAAATAGCTTGATAAAAAAAACAAGGCTTAAAGTGGCTCAAAATGCAACTCATGTAACATCAATACTCAATGCATTCCCTAATGTTCATCCAATACATCATTCAAAATAAATCATTCCTAATTCATATTCAACATCTAAATAACTCAAATTTTCTTTATAATAGGTGAAGAGTTACCTATTAACAATATTTTTAAATGAAAAATAGGAGCCTTTACCAATATAAAATCAAAATCTCTAATTAACACGCCAAAGCACACCTATAATAGTGTTTCTATGAAAGCACAATAATAAAAATGTATAAAATTTCCAGCCAAGAAAATTCAAGATAACACACCTCCTAAAACCTAAATAGACCTGAACCCAATTGATTGAAGCAACAAAAATGAAAATAAAAGCATCAAAGAGCAAGGTCGAACAAATGAAACATAAGAGTTCTCAATATGATAGCATTTCAATTTCAACTCATTAAACCAACGTTTCTAACATTCTAAGGAAACAAAATCAACACAATAAACCCTGTTGGAAGCTAAAAAAATCATATAACAATAGAATGAAATGATTAAAAAAATTATAGCTTAAAAAATAATATTGAATCAAAAGAAACACAAAATTGACAAAGCTTGATCAAGTTGATTTTATAGGCTTGAATATCTTTCAAAATGGTGTGAAGATTGAAACAAATGTGTTAGGACTCTTATTTATAGAGTTAATAAGTGAATTAAGTCATTTAAGATGTTTTATAATCATTAGAGTGAAGAAAAACACTTAAAATGATTCTGGAAAATTAGTTATTACAAGATTGGTCAATCATTAGAGGAACTAATCGATCAGTGCATTTGTCCAATCCCCTACAATGGTTAACCGAATCTTTTTTTAAGAGCACAAACCATGTACAAAAACCTTTTTATACCATTTCTTTTTATTCTCAAATCAATTTAAACAAGTTATAAATCATTTCCTAACTTATTTTTAAAAACAAGACTTGAAAATTAAGAACTAAATCAAAGTTTGTCTTAATTTATGACCCATTAAACATATTTTCAAACCTTTCAACTTAAAATAAACAAAGTCAACCACATTTAGATAACTTCAATCAGGCTTAAATGAACTAAAAAAATACTTTGACACATCAAGAGGATTTAAATAATAATAATTTATCACATTACCTCTTAATTATGAAACCTTATGCCTATATCCCATTACAAATCAATTCCTAATATGCAATTGCCATAATCAAACTCAATCAAAGTCTAAGATTTGAATCAAAATCCTAAATGCAAATTCTCATGCATGTATAATAAGTAAAAATGAACTTTTTCAAGCATTGATTAAGATTAAGTTAAGAGTACATATCAAGAATAAACCTAATCAAACTTGATCTTCTTTCTTGATCTTCACTTTAAGACTTTAATGCTTGTTCCATTTTCATTTTCTTTATGAATGCTCTTTAACCTCAGGCTCTAACACATGTCCTTACATATTTTACATTAACCTATCTTTCTAAATGCATCAAATCTAACACATTAATAATAAATATGTTTTATCATTATCAAAACACAACCTCCATTGGTTAAACATATTAAGCTATATAGTTAGTATAATTAACCATTACAGTTGAAGTGTGCACATTAAATGGATATTAATTTATTACTAAAATTAAAATCTTTTTTCAATTGAAATTTTTTTCCAAAAAAGGATTTTGGAATTGTACAAATAAAATAATTCATAATCTCTATTTCTAAAAAAAACATTAATAAGCTATAATTTGTACTACTTGTCTTTTTGTGAAGTTGTAATTTTTCTAATCGAATATTCATTTTTTAGTTTTTCTACTTTTAAAAATTTTCTTAATTAAGTCATCAAATATAAAAGTTTTAGTTCAGTTATTTATCTCAATGTTCTAATTCATTATACTAGTTTTATGCATCTGTGTTAATAGAAAAATGATGCAACCAAATAAAACAAAACCTAAGGAGATATCCACCCACCAGGAACCAACCATTTTTCTTCTTCAAACAGTACAAGTAGTACTTATCCTAGTCTCGCGTAAAAAAAAAGGAAGATCAAAGATCTCTAGTATTTAGCTAAAAGTAAAATTTGCATTCAACAACTTGGAAACCTTTACAGTCTCTTTTTCAAAGAACTTTTCGCTAACCATTCATTATAAAATTACAAGGTTCCACAAGGAAATTATGTTTGAAATCCAACATATAAAACAATTATACGCATTTTGTTTGAAATTTCTGCACCTCCAAAATTATAGTTAAAAATTATTTCCATTTTTTATCTTCTTCAGATTTGAACTCATTTCACTTTCTGCTTTATACATGCTATGGTCCCGTGAATAGGATATCGTCACATAGAGTTAGATAGGAAAATCTCCTTGATTTCCCTTGTTCACATTCATGTTCATGTTCTTGTCCTTTCTTGAAAAAATTATTTTTGAGATATAAGCATAGAGGTTTAACTCTTAAAAAGGCCTCCTAACTCTTCCTCATTTTTTTATAACAAAATTCTAATTGTTTTATTCAATACTCATCCTCTTTAAATAAAGTAGGACCATTTGTAAACCTAATACAAAAGATACTAATAACTAAAAATGATTTTCTATGATTTTTATCAAATAAGGAAACAAAATAAAAATAGGATTCTAACTTTCAAATTCCTAAATTAGCAAATCCTAATAATTAAAGGAATTCCTACGATACTTATCAAATAAAGAAAAAATTTAAATAAGATTTTTCACACTCAAACTCCTTATTCTTATTCATTTAACTAATAAAACAAAAATTTCCTATGTTTTCTTGATACAAAGATATAACATTACTCCCTTATTAGATAAAAAAACTTGTATGTAAGCTCGAACTCGAGATATTTTTTTAGTCCACTTTGGTGGTTGTTTTGTATCATCATCTGGATCATTTATATATCATCAAAAAATAATTGTTTATATCTATAACTAACTGAATATGACTCATTACAATTAAAATATTGCCCTTTTGTGCGTCACTTTACCCTCTCCAATCAAAATAACTTTTTAATAAGTGGTGATATCACGTTGTCTACAGTTGAAACTGTGGATGTATTTTCCTCCATATATTTTTTAGCGTGGTGTTTATGTTAAGAGGAGTTGAAATTTTTGGTCTAGAAGCTATCAATGATAAGGAAGAGAATCCCACTCCCAATCCACGATTAATTTAGACCATGTTTGGTTTCACTTTCAGTTTTGATATTTGGTTTATGTGTTTCTAAACACATAAATAAAAAAGCACAAAAAATAAAAAAATATATAACACACTAGTATAGCATAGAAACCTAATAAACAGCACAAAAACCCAAAAAATGCACAAAAACGAAAACAAAAAATTAAAACCAACAACAATGCCAAACATCCCCTTATATTTTTCTCTTGAACGCTTATGCATAATTCATTGTTTTTAACAAGTTCAGGAGATTCTGCATCTTCACATCCATTCAAAATGCCTCTATTAATCCTATAATGAACATATCTACTTGGTGGTCAAGTTAGACTGAAGTTGCTCTTATGAGGAGAGACTGAACTTGATGTTGGTACTCTTACACTATTCCTTTTTTAAATATTAATTAATTCTCCTCATGGATTTTTGCTTAATGAGGGTCCAAATCTCAAGAGACAATATGATTTAAATGGTTCCTACATAAGACCATGCTCCTCTTGCTTAAACTTATAAAACCACAATTGTATCTCCCTATCATATGAAAGGCTGCTAATCCTACTTGTTCCCTCTCATATATTGGTTAATTGCTTAAACACTACTATATAGCCATCATAAAAGATCCTCCATTCTATTATATAAGGGAAAGTCCAATTTGGTGCATTTTAGGATATACAAAGCTCCCATATGTGTTACTACCTACTCCACTAATCGTGAAATTGAGTTATGGTTATTATTGTTTGATTTAATCTTGTTTTATTATATCTTGTCCTTACTCAAAAATTACAACTTCATCGTACTTTATATTTCCTTAACTCTCTCATATAACTCTTGTATCTTACTTAATTTTTTATTTGATTCCACCATTCTTCGATCTAAATCTTGTATCTTAGCTGTTAATTGGTTGTAATCACCTATGAAAACTAGCTCTCTTATAAAATTATTATAGTCCTATGGATAGATTCTCATCATAAGTTGATTTACAAGAAAATCCCCTTAATTTCCTTTGCTCATGTTCTTGCACATTCATAAAGAACCTACTTTTTAAATGAAAATGTTTGAGGGTTTAACTCTCAAAAAAAGTTCCCAACTCTTTCTCACTTTTTTATTGTAAAATTCTAGTTGTTTTATTTAATACTCATCTTCCTTTAAATAGAGAAGGATCATTTGTAAACCTAATACAAAAAAAACTAATATCTAAGAATGATTTTCTAAGATTATCATCAAGTCATGAAACAAAATAAGAACACGATTGTCATTCCTAAATTCCTAAATTAGTTTATCTTAATAAATAGGATAATTACTAAGATACTTATCAAATAAAGAAACAATTCAAAATAAGATTCTTACATTCAAATTCCTTATTCTTATTGAATTATCTAATAAAAATAATAGTCTTTGTATACTTTCTTAGTGCGAAGTTTCAACATTATAATTCTTCAACTCTCACCAAGTTTTGATGGAGCCATTTTTCTACAAGCTAGTTGCTTTATGGGTGGCATGAGATAATAAACCTCCCAAGGCTCTAACTTAGATTTGGGTGGCAATGTTGCTAAAGCTAAATTATGGTGTAACAATATATAACCAAAGTAATAACCTAAAGTGATTTTTACCATACTTATCAACGCTTTAACCTCTATTTCTCTTCCATTGTATATGAGAACTTTGCACTTCTCAACCTATGAGCAGCACAATGCATGTAAGCATTTTCTTATGTAGCATTAGCAATATCAACCAAAAATTATCTTGCATGAATTTATAACGTGCTCTTTTAATTGGAATGGAAACATGACACTTAGAAAAGAAACAAAGGAATGCACCAACTTTCATATATATTTCTTGAGCATGAAATCTTATTATTTCATTTATACATCTATAAGTTAGTAAGGTAAATATTTAAGTTTTGGTACAACCATGTCATCATATCCATTAAAACTAGATCAAAGAAGAGTATTAACTCCTTTACTAGTCATAGAAACATTAGAATAATATCCTATATTGGATAAAATGGATAAAAGTTTTAATTTGTCCCAAGAGATGCTAAAAATTATGGCCTAATCATGGTCTCCTTCACAAATTTATATTTCTAATAGTACATAAATTCTCCATTAGAAGAATAACCATTAGCAACAAAAGTGGAGAAGTCAATAAGTGCGTACAATCTATAAACATCTAGATAGAATAGTTTGTATAAGCATATTACCTATATAGCAATTATCTCAATATACTTTCTAGATCCAAACCATAACTCAATTACTATCTTCATGGTCAAGTGCCAGCCGACCTTATCTGGTGCCTTATAAAATGGAACATCTATTTCTTTTAAATAATACTCAAACAAACTAGCCAAACCTTGACTTAAATCCTTATGCTTCCCATACCTAATATTGACTCCAAGTAAAGGTGGAAGCTCATCTCTAGATTCCATTTCCTTAGACAAGTCATTTATCCTAACTTGTAAAATGCTATTAAAGCTACCTAAGAGAGAGACTTTTTGAACATAGATACCACTAAGTTGAAGACTTAAGAGTATAGATCTCTATAATTCTAATTCAAAGCCCTAGGTTCAATAATTTACAAGCTTTCTCCAACATGTTGAAGTTGATATATAGGTCAATCAAACAATTGCAATAAGCCTCCTTTACATCTAATCCAATGGAACTAAAAAGTTCATTTACTTCCTTCTTAATATTTTTTTTCTATTATTGAATTCACACACTAAAATTTTCACAAAACTACCAAGCTTCAAATTGACTATGTCAATACATTTAACAAGCTTGTTAAGTTTTATAATACTTAATCTTTACAATGTAATATCAAAATTGGCATTCATAAATAATTAGGACATAATATTATGTCTTAATGCGAAGACATTATGATTTAAAGAGAGATTTTGCTGCCTCTTCTTTTCAAAATTGGTTTCTCCTTAAACCCCTGTTCGGCTATAAAGATTTTGATGGAGATAGTTTTTTATAATCTCAATAGGTAAAAAGAGGACTAATATATATATATATATAACTTTTAATATGGTATGTCCATCAAATATCCAAACAAATAGTTGAGATTTGTTCACTATTAAGAGAAAAGTATGAACCATATAGGACTCTTTAATTATAATAATAATATTATTATTTAAAATATATTTATACTATAGCCACATCATTCGGGTGATATTTTAATATTTTCCCACTTGGCCTAACACTCCTAACACTTCAAATTTTTATTTTAATAACATAAACATTAAGTGCATATAAATAAATATTTAATATCTTCATAGTTTATCTTAACATAATACAATAATAATGTTGGTTATGGTGGTCATATACTTCAACATCGCATACTTCCTTTCATATATCACTACATAAGCAACTTATCAAGTCAAGTATCATAAGTGATATATACATATCATAAAAGTCAACATTATTATCTCATGGAAATTTTAATTTTTTATTTAATAAAAATTAGATGTACACAATTATAATAAAAAAGAAAATTGTCAATATAAATTAGAAACTCATTATTAATCTTGAGAGTGTTAAAGCATCATTAAATTCAATCATCTATATAACCCTAAAGACCCATTCTTTGAACATGTTCTTTAAATATCTTTGGTTATAAGCCTTTATTTAAAGGATCTACATTCATAGGATCCATCTTAATGTGTTTAATACACACTCTATATTTCTAAACTTCTGCTTTTACTTTAAAATATTTCCACAAAGTTAATATCAAGTCTTGTGCATGTTTGTAAATACATCAAACTACCAACAACAGAAACATATGGAACATATTCCATTTCTTTACATTTCACATCACTTTTCAAAGATTACATGAGACTAAATGTATCCCCTTTTTAAATTTGGGCAACTCCTACTAGATATTTATCTATTTTAAATCTCTCAAGAATTCTTTTGATATATTCTTTTTTAGACAATTCTACCAATTCCTTTGACCTATTTTGGAGTACTAAAATTCCTATCACATGAGAAGCCTCTCCTATATCTTTTATTTTAAAATTCTTAGAGAGAACATATTTAATCTTATACAACATGTATAAATCATTAACAATAAGTAAAATATCATCATTATATAAAACTAGGAGCACAAATTTACTCCTATCAATCTTTCTATAAAGACATTGATTAATAATAATTTTTTGAAAATTAAAAGATGATATGGTGTCATTATATTTAATATATCATTGTCAGGAAGCTTGTTTAAGTCCATATATTGACTTCTTTAATTTAAATTAATATTTTAAATATCTTACTGGTACCAGTGCCGATACAGAATTTAGTTCTAGTACGGTACTATACCATACCAGTACCAGTATGGTTTCAGATAACTTTTTAAAATTAAAAATTAGTCATTGAATATTATAAAATTTACAGAATAGTCCCCCTGTATATTGTGCCATATATTTTTAGCTTAACTCTAACCTTATCTCAAAAAATTAATAATCAATAATAAATTGATTAATATTTAAGATAATAAATAAATTAGTTGTAACTTGAACAATTTTTAGGTTCTTTTTCTTTTGTATTTCATTAATTTATATTTAAAATTTATAAATATAAATATAAAATAATGAAACATTTAAAATCGTTCAATACCATATTGAAAAAGATTATAAATATAAATATGAATTAATAGAATATTTGATGTCATTAATCACATTTAGTATTAATTAGAGACTAAAAATAAAAATAAAATTGACTTTTTTAATAAAAGAAATCAAAAATTAATTTATATATCAAAAATCAAATAAAAATAATTATTATGACAAAAATAGAAAAAATAAATATTTTTACTGTAAAAGTTAACTTATGAAATAAAAATAAAATTATAAACATTATGATTTCTTAAAATACAAAAAAATTAACAAAGGAATTTAGAATGGAAGAAAATTTATTAATCAAAATAAAACCATAAACAATTTAATATTTTAGTTTTAAAATAAAAATTAAAAAATTAATAGAATTGTCCAGTAATACAATCCAGAATTCCAAATTATGGATTCTAGATAGTTTTGGAGTCCATACTCCAAAAGTAGATAAACTTGTGGCTCCAGTGTTGCGGCCTTGTGGAGTGGCTTTTTGTAGGAGCAAAGAAACCAGAGGGATAGGGCCCAAGTGCAGGTGCCAACAACAAGCATAGTTGATGGAGAAAACAATAACGCATAGGGGAGTATGGGTTTGTGTGTAGGGGAGAATCAAAGAAGTTATCAAGGGTTTCTATGGCTCTGCGTAGGGGAGAGAAGTGTCGACTGTCGAAGGAGACTAAAGAGACAGTGGACCCAAAAGGCACTGGAGACTTAAAGAGAGATGCAAATCATAAAAGCAGAAGCCAGAAGGACGTGTGAGGAGGTTGCGTTTTTGTCAAAAAATTTTATTTTGCACTTAAATACCTAATCGGGTATTGGAAATTCAAGTGCCAGGCAACACCAGCTAGTAATGACCTCTAGTACGGTAGGCACCCCTTACAGTTTCATTCTCTGGCTAATACGATACGTTCTGGTTTAGAGAGATGTAAATCATAAAAGTAGAAGCCAAAAGGAGGTGCAAGGAGGTTGCATTTTTGTCAAAAAAATTCCATTTTGCACTTAAATCCTTGGTAGGGTACTGGGAATTCAAGTGCCAGGCAATACTGGCTAGTAATGATCTCTAGTACAGTAGGCACTCCTTACCATTTCATTCTCTAGATAATACGATATGTTCCGGTCAATACCAACCAGAACGAAATTGTATGTAAAACCTTAGTTTACACACCACGTAACCTTTCTTTCTATAGAAAAATCTTTTGGTTGATCCATATTTCCTCCTCAAGATCTCCATTTAGAAAGGCAGTTTTCACATTTATGTGATGTAACTATAAATCAAACTGAGCTATTAATGTTATAATTATTCTCAGTGAGTCTTTCCTTAAGAAAAGTGAAAATGACTCTTTATAATTAATGCCGTCCCTTTGAGTATAATCTTTGCCAATAAGTTTAGCTTTATATTGTTCAATATTGTCATTTAAGTTACATTTGGTCTTACACCTAACTCATTTAGAACCTTTTTTCAAATCACTGAGATCCTAAATATTATTTCAAGCCATTAAATTTAACTCATCTTTTATGACATTGAAAAAAAAAATCCTTAGAAATACTATAATCAAATTCTAACTCTTGCAAATAAACCACTTGGTCATTAGAAATACAAGATCTTCTTGTCCTTATTTGTTTATCTAAAGCTATTCCACATGGTTTATTTATATCAATCGATTGTCTATTAGTTCCTTCATAAGGTGTTCCTCCATTCAAATGTTGCCTGAGATTATTTTTTTCTTCCAATACTAGGATAACATTTGGTATGAATGTGGACATTAGAACATTTATGGGCAATGGAACATCAATCCTTATTTCATTAATTTCCGCATTATGTTTTTCAACACTCATACTAATTTTCCCATTTATAATGAATTTGACATTAATTGTTTCATCAATTCTTAGACTATGTTTTGGATAATAAATCCTATACCTTTTAAATTTCTCTAGGTAACTAATAAAGTTGCCACTAATTATTCAAAAATATAATTCCTTTTCATAGGGACTGTAAACTTATGCTTCTACTAAGCAATCCCATTCATATAAGTGCCTCATTCTAGGTTTCTTTCTAGTCAGCAACTCAAAAAAAATTTTAAATAGGATTTTTAAGTGCATGCATTCACAAGATTTGGGGTAATGAAAAATCAGTAATCATACACCTAATCTTATTCATTAATGTCCTATTATGCCTTTCTACCACATCATTTTGTTGAGGTATGCGGAGCATATTATACTGTGCATATATGCCATGTTTTTTAAGAAACTTTGCAAATAAACTTAGACATTATCCTGACTCATCATATTTTCTATAATATTAACCATCTATATCAAAACCTTATAATTTTTATTTTTCTGTCTAGTTGTCTTTTAACCTCCTTTATAAACACCTTAGCATATTTACAGCTTGAGATTTTTTATTAAGTAAATAGACATATCCATAACATGAAAAATCATTCATAAAGTTAATGAAATACTTTTTTCCACCAAAGGGTGGAGTGTCAAGAGATCCACATATATCAATGTGTATAATATCAAGGAGCTAAGTACTTTTTGTGGATCTTTTCTTACTATTCTCATGTTGCTTTCCCTCAACACCATTTGAACACATACAAAGATTTGTAAAATTTAAATTAAAAAGAACCTTATCCTTTACCAATCTTTCTAATCTTTGTTTAGATATATGATCCAAACACTTATGCTATAAGTAAACAGAATTATCATTCACCATGACATGCTTAGTTCAAATGTTACAATAAGCAATAAATAAATATTTAGAAAAATTAATATCAAGTTTCAATTTATATAAAAATCTACAAGACTTCCACAACTAATAATGGAATTATGTTTAAATAAATTGAAAAAATTATATCCAACTTTAAAAGTAAACCCACTAACATCAAGTTTTGAAATAAAAATTAAGTTTCGAGAAATTGAAGATACAAAGAGAGTTTTCATTAGATCTAGGTGATGACTAGTACCTAAGACTAGACAATAAATCTTTATGCTGTCAATTAGGACCTTTTACAGTTTCTTATGAATAAAAAGTTCTTAATTGGTTTTATGGTTTGGATTGTAAGAAATCCCTATATATTATTATAAACATGAAAAATAACATCAGAATCAAACCACAAAGTATTAGAAGGAATTTCAACCAAGAAAAATGATTAGATGTACCTTTCTTCTTAAACTGAGTTTTACGTTTCAAACAATATTTTTAATAATGTCCTTTTTTCTCATAAAAATGACACTTATATGTATTTTTTTCCTTCTTCTCAACATTAAAAGAAACCTTTCTTCTTAAGTTTATTGGTCTTTGAGTTATGAATCTTGCTAGCTCCTACCCAAGGTTAATATAGTGAACTCCTTGATTCTTTAGCCTTATTTCCTTTTAAATGAGAATACTAGATAATTCATTGTCATTCCACTTATCCTTTATAGTGCTATAGTTAATTTGAAAAGGTTCTTGCTCAAGAGGCAATGAGTTCATAACAAATTACACTAAAATGGAGTCATCAACTATCAATAATTAGAGTCTTTATTTTTGTTAAAATATTTTTCATCTTAAGGACATGTTACTGCATGCTTCAAGGCCCAGCATACTTCATGGTCATGAACTCAACTATTATGTGATATGAATGAATCTGGTTAAGTTTTTATATATTATATCATGTGAATTCATTCCCATTTGTGATGCAAAAGCACTCAAATTGTGTCAAATTGTGATTTTGAGTTTGATATTTCAAGAAAAATGTATGAATGTTAACTTTGATTCAATGGGTAGCTTTAACTTCTAGTTTTTACAGGAGTTTCAGTTATTTAAACTTCTTCCCTAGGTTGTGTTGGTTCTGATTTCTATTAGTTTTAGTCATTAATTGGATTATTTGCTTGTTCTATTTTAGTTCTTAATAGTTTTAATTGGGTTTTGATTTAGAGATGAATCTTTACATAATTTTAGATTGTGTAGTGTTTTAAATTCATCTTGGTTTTGTTCTTAATGTGCTAGAATTTCTGTTTCTTAGGTAATTAGTTTGAGAATTGTGGATTCGTTATTATTTTGTTAATTGCTAGTATGGATAGCTTAAGTTTTCATTAGGTAAAGTATTGAATTCTGGTTTCTTTGATTATTGTTAATTTTTCAGCTTTGATTTTCTTAATTTAGATATGGATTTTGTGTATTTAATGTTTTGTGTATCAATATAAAAATGTG
>JAOXYD010000009.1:10716437-10731598 GCA_028565735.1 Pinacopodium congolense | reverse complement strand
CATCTTATTAGCTATTAATGCTGAAACTATGTTAGAGGGGATAGGTCTTTTATCTTCCTTAAAGGTAACTCTACGTTCCTTAGAATCTGAAACACTACTTCTTTCTCTTTATAATCCAAAGTGGCGTAATGACTGAATAACCACTTTATTCTTCAAATTACATCAAAATCTATAATCAGTAGCACCATAAGATTTGCTGTCGATATCTTACCATCAATCTCCACAGGGCAGGAGTAAAAAATCAAATTCACCTCTATGGCATCAATCAGAGGTATGGATACTAACAAGGATTTTTCCATTCTATCCAGTACTACTTATAATTTTATAATAAAGATTAGCGAAATAAAGGAATAAGTAGCTCCCGGATCTATTTAAACTATAACTTCTAATCTATATAAGAGAAAGATACCTCATATTATTGCATTGGAAGCTTATGCAGCTTAAGGAGTGAAGGTGAACACTTTGACTTAACCATGAGTTGCCTGCTAAGAGTTAAAGGGTTGTCCCATATTACAACTTCCAATTCTACATTCTAAGTGTCTCCCTCAAAATCCTCGTTTCTGTTGACCACAAAAATGTGATCTTTCCAGTGGATGTTGAAACAGAGGTTACGCCAAATTAGAAGAAATATGTTGATATCCCACCGTTGGACAATCCCTGATCAAATGACCATACTTACTATATCTGTAATAAGCTCCTGGTCATATGTAGTATGGACCCTGATGCCCCCTATCACAGTGCCGGAAAATGGAGGAAGTCGAGCCGCAACTATTATGCCCTAAGTTCTGCCTGTTATTGCTAATACCTATTGTAGGCGTAAATCTGAATCCTTCTAAATGTTTATAGCTAAATCTCGCCTTTCCATAAGCTCAAACGACTCTTTGTCAAGAACTTTCACTCTAGTTGTATCCTGACAAAAAGTTTGATTGTTGCTGCTACTGTTGCTGAAAACTAGAGTGTCTCACTGAGTGTTTCCTACCTTTCTTCTCAATAAATAAGCTATCTTACTCCATGAGAATTGTCTCTAATTATTTAGCTATAACAGCTTAAACCACTCACTCATAGATATTGCTCACTTTAGGCCCCCGACCGATTCAGTTTTGCTTTTAGGACCTCTCCTAAAATGTGTATGTGAGGGAGAGGTGTTCATACCCTTATAAGCCATACTTCGTTCCCCTCTCCAACTGATGTGGGATTTCACAATCCATCCTCCTTAGGGACCAGCGTCCTCACTGATACAACGGATTTGGTACTGACCCTGATACCATTTGTAACAGATCAAACTACCCACTAACATTTATTGTTCACTTTGGGCCTCCGGCCTGCACGATTTTGCTTTTAGGACCTCCCCTAAAATGCGTCTGTAAGGGAGATGTGTCCATACCCTTATAAGGTATACATTGTTCCCCTCTCCAACCGATGTAGGATCTCATAATCCACTCCCTAATGACCCAACATCCTCACTGGCATAACGACCCGAATACTGGTTCTGATACTATTTATAACAGCCCAGACACCTGCCCACGGATATTCTTCGCTTTAAGCCCCAAACCAGCACAGTTTTGCTTTTAGGGCCTCCTCTAAAACGCGTCTGTGAGGGAAAAGTGTCCATATCCTTATAAGGCATACTTCGTTCCCCTCTCTAACTGATATGGGACAACGTCCACATCAGTTTATATATGGATCGACTGGGTCCAAGTCTTGCATAATTTTGAAGGAACTCTTTTACTACAACTTCAATAGAATTAAAGGGTTAACAAAATGATAAACGACGTGGGTTATCGAAAATGATTATTAGAAGAAGATCAGTAAGGACAGAGTTAAGTTTTAGGCTTTAACCTTGTTATTAGTAATGGCAGATTGACGTGTTGTCATCAACCTATGACAACTTGGAATGAGAAATGCAATAGAGACTTTTACATGGCCAAATTTATGGGGCACATAAATACGAAAATGTTAGGAATATACCTATAAAGATCAACAGTCTTTAAATACATTTTAAATGATAATATGCTTAAACAAACTAAATTAAAAATAAACTTAATCAAAATGAAATACATAAAATAATATAAAAATTGTTAACTATTAGTTATTATAGAATTAATCAAAGATAATTGCTTTTGAATTACTTATCTTAATTTTACTCAGGAAACTTGATAATATTACATATGCAACTGCCATTTTTATCTATGGACTCACACCTCAAATCTTTTCTTGAACAGTCAGCTTTCCAATACAAAATTTATAGCAAGCACAAAGCCCAATCAACTACAATGCTTACTTTTCATTGGCTATACTGGTGGTGCAGATCTTGCTAACATGGCTTGCAATCTTCAAATCTCCACAGGACAGGAGTAAAAAATCAAATTCACTTCTATGGCATCAATCAGAGGTATATTTACTAACAAGGATTTTTCCATTATATCAGGTATTACTTATAATTTTATAGTAAAGTTTTACGACATAAAGGCATGAGTCGCCCCCGGATCTATTCAAACTATAGCTTCTAATATATAGACTAGAAAGATATTTGATATTATTGCATTAGAAGCTTGTGAATCTTAAGGAGTGAAGGTGAACACCTTGTCTTAACCATGACTTGCTTGCTAAGAGTTAGAGGGTGTCCTAGATTACAGCCTCCAATTCTACCTTTCAAGTGCCTCCCTCAAAATCCCCGTTTCTGTTGACCACAAAAATGTGATCCTCCTAGTGGATGCTGAAATAGAGATTGTACCAAATTAAAAGAAATATGTTGATATCTCATCATTGGACAATCCTTGATCAAATGATCATACTAACCATATCTGTAATAAGCTCTTGGTGATATGTAGTAAGGACCCTAATGCCCTCTATCACAGTGCCGAAAAATAAAGGAAGTCAAGCAGCAACTATTGGGCCCTAAGCTCTGCCTATTATTGCTAATACCTATTGTAGGCGTAAATCTGAATCCTTCTAGATGTTTATAGCTAAATCTTGCCTTTCTATGAGCTCAAATGACTTTCTGCCAAGAACTTTCACTTTGGTTGTATTTTGACAAAAAGTTTGATTGTCACTGCTACTATTGCTGAAAACTAAAGTGTCTCACTGAATGTTTCCTACCATACTTATCAATAAATAAGGTGCCTTACTCCATGAGAATCATCTATAATTATTTAGTTGTAACAGCTCAGACCACCAGTCTATAGATATTGTCCGCTTTGGGCCCTTAACCGGTTCGATTATGCTTTTAGGGCCTCCCTTAAAACGTGTACGTGAAGGAGAGGTGTCCATACTCTTATAAGGCATACTTCGTTCCCCTCTTTAATTGATGCGGGATTTCACAATCCATCTTCCTTAGAGACCAACGTCCTCACTGATATAACGGATTAGGTATTGAATCTGATACCATTTGTAACAGATTAGACTACACATTAACAGATATTGTCCGCTTTGGGCCTCCGGCCTGCACAATTTTGGTTTTAGGACCTCCCCTAAAACACGTCTGTGAGGGAGAGCTGTACATACCCTTATAAGGCATATATCGTTCCCCTCTCTAACCGATATAAGATCTCATAATCTACCCCTTTACGACCTAACATCCTCACTGGCACAACTGCTCGGGTACTGGCTCTGATACTATTTGTAACAGCTCAAACACCTGCCCACGGATATTCTTCGCTTTAGGCCCCTGACTAACACGATTTTACTTTTAGGGCCTTTCTTAAAAGATGTCTGTGAGGGAGAGGTGTCCATATCCTTATAAGGCGTGTTTCGTTCCCCTCTCTAACTGATACGGGACAACATCCACATCAGTTTATATATGGATCAGCTGGGCCCAAGTCTTGAATAACTTTGCAGGAACTCTTTTGCTAAAACTTCAATGGAAGTAAAGGATTAACAAATTGGGAAACGACGTGGGTTATCGAAAATAATTATTTGAAGAAGATCAGTAATGACAGAGTTACTTGTTAGGCTTCAACGTTATTATTAGTAATGGCAGAGTGACGTGCTGTCATCAACTTATAGTAGCTTGGAATGGGAAATGCAAAAGAAACTTTTACTTGGCCAAGCTTATGGGGCACACAAATACGAAAATGTTAGGAATATACCTGTAAAGATCAATAGTCTTTAATACATTTGAAATGATAATATGCTTAAACAAACTTAATTAAAATTAAATATCTAAAACAATATAAAAATTGTTAACTATTAGTTATTATAGAATTAATCAAAGATAATTACTTTTGAATTACTTATCTTGATTTTACTCAGGAAACTTGATAATATTACATCTGCAACTGCCATTTTTGTCTATTGACTCACACTCCAAATCTTCCCTTCAACAGCCAACTTTCCAATACAAAATTTATTGCAAGCACAAAGCACAATCAACAACAATGCTTACATGTCATTGGCTATACTGGTGGTGCAGATCTTGTTCACATGGCTTGCAATCTTCAAATCTTCACAGGACAGGAGTAAAAAATCAAATTCACCTCTATGGCATCAATCAAAGGTATGGATATAATAAGGATTTTTCCATTATATCCGGTATTATTTATAATTTTATAGTAAAGTTTTGCGACATAAAGGAATGAGTTGCAACCAGATCTATTCGAACTACAGCTTCTAATCTATAGATTAGAAAGATATATGATATTATTGCATTGGAAGCTGGTACATCTTAAGGAGTGAAGGTGAATACTTTGTCTTAACCATGACTTGCCTGCTAAGAGTTAGAGGGTTGTCTCAGATTACAGCCTCCAATTCTACCTTCCAAGTGCCTCCCTCAAAACCCTCGTTTCTGTTGACCACAAAAATATGATCCTCTCAGTGGATGTTGAAATAGAGATTGCGCTAAATTAAAAGAAATATGTTGATATCTCATCTTTTGACAATCCTTGATCAAATGACACACTAACCATATTTGTAATAAGCTCCTGGTGATATGTAGTATGGACCCTGATGCCTTCTATCATAGTGCTGGAAAATAGAGGAAGCCGAGCAGCAACTATTGTGCCCTAAGCTTTGCCTGTTATTGCTAATATCTATTGTAGGCGTAAATCTGAATCCTTTTAGATGTTTATAGCTAAATCTCGCATTTCCATGAGCTCAAATGACTCTCTGCCAAGAACTTTCATTCTATTTATATCCTGATACAAATTTTTATTGTTGTTGCTACTGTTGCTGAAAATTAGAGTGTCTCACCGAGTGTTTCCTACCTTACTTATCAATAAATAAGGTACCTTACTCCACGAGAATCCTCTCTAATTGTTTAACTGTAACAGCTCAGACCATCCATTCATAGATATTGTTACTTTAGGCCCTCGATTGGTTCGGTTTTGCTTTTAGCGCCTTCCCTAAAATGTGTATGTGAGGGAGAGGTGTCCATACCCTTATAAGGCATATTTCGTTCTTCTCTCCAACTGATGTGAGATTTTACAATCCATCCCCCTTAGGTACCAACGCCCTCACTGATACAACGGATTGGGTACTGACTCTGATAACATTTGTAACAGATCAGACTACCCACCAATTGATATTGTCCGTTTTGGGCCTCTGGTCTGCACGATTTTACTTTTAGGACCTCCCATAAAACGCGTCTGTGATGGATAAGTGTTCATGCCCTTATAAGGTATACGTCATTTCCCTCTCTAACCAATATAGGATCTCATAATCCACCCTCCTATGATCCAGCGTCCTCACTGGCACAAAGGTCTGAGTACTAGCTCTGATACTATTTGTAACAGCCCAGACACCTGCCTACGAATTTTCTTCACTTTTGGCCCATCACCTGCACGGTTTTTCTTTTAGGACCTCCATTAAAATGTGTTCGTGAGGGAAAGGTGTCTATATCCTTATAAGGCGTACTTCATTCCCCTCTCTAACTAATGTGGGACAACATCCACACCAGTTTATCTATTGATCTGCTGGGCAAAGTCTTGAATAATTTTGCAGGAACTCTTTTGCTAAAACTTCAATGGAAGTAAAGGGTTAACAAAATGGGAAACGAAGTGGGTTATCCAAAATGATTGTTAGAAGAAGATCAACAATGACAGAGTTACGTGTTAAGTTTCAACCTTGTTATCAGTAATGGCAGAGTGACGTGTTGTCATTAAGTTATGGAGGCTTGGAATGGGACATGCAATAGAAACTTTTACATGGCCAAGCTTATGAGGCACACAAATACGGAAATGCTAGGAATATACCTGTAAAGAACAACAATTTTTAAATACATTTTAAATGATAATATGCTTAAACAAACTAAATTAAAAATAAACTTAATCAAAATTAAATATCTAAAATAATATAAAAATTATTAACTATTAGTTATTATAGAATTAATCAAAGATAATTACTTTTGAATTACTTATCTTAATTTTACTCCGGAAACTTGATAATATTACATATGCAACTTCCATTTTTGTCTATGGACTCACACTTCAAATCTTCGCTTAAACAATGAACTTTCCAATGCAAATTTTATTTCAAGCACAAACCACAATCAACCCCAATGCTTACATGTCATTGGCTATATTGGTGGTGTAGATCTTGTTCACATGGCTTGCAATCTTCAAATCTCCACAAGATAAGAGTAAAAAATCAAATTCAACTCTATTGCATCAATCAGAGGTATGGATAATAACTAGGATTTTTCCATTCTATCTGGTACTACTTATAATTTTATAGTAAAGTTTTGTGACATAAAGGAATAAGTTGCACTTGGATCTATTCAAACTATAGCTTCTAATCTATAGATTTGAAAGATATATGATATTATTACATTAGAAGCTTGTGCAACATAAGGAGTGAAAGTGAACACTTTGGCTTAACCATGACATGCCTGCTAAGAGTTAGAGGGTTATCCCAGATTACAGCCTCCAAATCTACCTTCCAAGTGCCTCCCTTAAATTCCTTGTTTATGTTGACCATAAAAATGTGATCCTTCCAGTCGATGCTGAAATAGAGGTTGCAGAAAATTAGAAGAAATCTATTGATATCCCATTATTGGACAATCCCTGATCAGATGACCATACTAACCATATCTGTAATAAGCTCCTAGTGATATGTAGTACGGACCTTGATGCCCCCTATCATAGTGCCGAAAAATGGAAAAAGTCGAACCATAACTAATATGCCCTAAGCTCCGCCTGTTATTGCTAATATCTATTGTAGGCATAAATCTAAATCCTTCTAGATGTTTATAGCTAAATCTTGTCTTTCCATGAGTTCAAACAACTCTCTACCGAGAACTCTCACTTTGGCTCTATTTTGACAAAAAGTTTGATTGTTGCTATTACTGTTGCTGAAAAGTAGAGTGTCTTACTGAGTGTTTCCTACTTTACTTCTCAATAAATAAGGTACCTTACTCTATGATAATCCTCTCTAACTATTTAGTTGTAATAGCTCAAACCACCCGCCCAAAGATATTGTCTGCTTTGGTCTCCTAACCTGTTCGATTATGCTTTTAGGGCTTCTTCTAAAATGTGTATGTGAGGTAGAGGTGTCCATATCCTTATAAGGCGTACTTCGTTCCCCTCTCTAACTGATGTAGGATCTCACATTCCATCCCACTTCGGGCCTAGCTTCCTCATTGATACAACGGCTTTAATACTGGTTTTGATAACATTTGTAAAAAGCCAGAATATCTGCCAATAAATATTGTTCTCTTTGAGCCCCCGACCTGTAAGGTTTTGCTTTTAAGACCTCCCCTAAAATGAATTTGTGAGGGTGAGGTGTCTATACCTTCAGAAAGCGTACTTTGTTCCCCTCTTCAACCGATATAGGATTTCACAATCCACCCTCATAGGATCCAGCGTCCTCACTGGCACAACGGTATAGGTATTAACCCTAATACCGTTTGTAACAGCCCAGACATCTGCCCATATATATTGTCCACTTTGGTCCCATGAACGACACGATTTTGCTTTTAGGACCTCTCTTAAAATGCGTCTGTGAGGGAGAGGTGTCCATACTCTTATAAGACATACTTTGTTCCCCTCTCTAATTGATGTGGGACAACAACCATATCAGGTTATATATGGATGGGCTGGGCCAAGTCTTGCATATTTTCGGAGGAACTCTTTTGCTAAAACTTCAATGGAAGTAAAGTGTTAACAAAATGGGAAACGACGTGGGTTATCAAAAATGATAATTAGAAGAAGATCAGTCACGATAGAGTTACGTATTGGGCTTCAACCTTGTTATCAATAATGGCAGAGTGACGTGTTGTCATCAACCTATGGTAGCTTGGAATGGGAAGTGCAGTAGAGACTTTTACATGGCCAACCTTATGGGACACACAAATATAAAAATGTTAGGAATATACCTGTAAAGATCAACAGTCTTTAAATACATTTTAAATGCTAACATGCTTAAACAAACTAAATTAAAAATAAACTTAATCAAAATGAAATATTTAAAAAAATATAAAAATTATTAACTATTAGTTATTATATAATTAATAAAAGATAATTACTTTTGAATTACTTATCTTGATTTTACTTGAGAAACCTGATAATATTACATCTGCAACTACCATTTTTGTCTATGGACTCACATCTCAAATCTTCTCTTGAACATCCAACTTTCCAATACAAAATTTATTGCACGTACAAAGCACAATCAACCCTAGTGCCTACATTTCATTGGCTGTACTGGTGGTGCAGATCTTGCAATCTTCAAATGGAGTTGGGGTCTGCTCGGTGTTGCTCTAGTGCTCAGCTTGTCATGGTGGCTCTAAGTTTTAGCTCAGTTTTTATACATCATTACGAGTAAGAAGTGTAAGAAATCTTGAACATGTTTTAATTTATAGGTATTTTCTACGTTGGAGCCTTTTTAAATTGTTTGTAGTATTGACTCATCGGTTGGATGGAGGAACGAAGTACGCCTTATAAGATTATAGACACCTATCCATCATAGACACGTTTTAGGGGAGGCCCTAAAAGCAAAATCGTGTGAGTTAGGGGCCCAAAGTAGACAAAATTTGTGGGTAGGTGTTTGGGCTGTTATAAGTGATATCAGAACCAGTACTCAGGCCGTTGTGCCAGTGAGGACGTTGGCCCTAAAGCTAGTGGATTATGAGATCCCACATAGGTTGAAGAGGGGAATGAAGTACTCCTTATAAGGGTATGGACACCTCTTCTTCAATGCCGCGTTTTAAGGGAGGTCCTAAAAGGAAAATTATGCAAGTTGGGGGCTCAAAGCAGAAAATATCTGTGGTCGGCTGGTTCGAACTGTTACATTAGCCATATTTACTAAGGTAGAGAACTTATCTCGATAACTCATAGTCATGTTGAAGGAAGAAGGTCCCAACCCTAACCTTTACTAGTTGTTCTTGCTTAGCTCATTTGAAATAATATCGAGGGCATATTGACTCAATCTAATGAAATCTGTGGTGTATTAATCCGCTATCCTATCTCCACGAAGTAAGTTTAGGAACTTGGATCTTAGTGACTTTCGACCTGTAAAGGAGAGGAAGTAATTCATAAACCTTTCCCTAAACTATGACCAGGTCATGGATTCTAAGTGTGGAAGAATATGATTTCGATACCAAATTTTAGCCACTCTTTGTAAGGACATCTCTGTCAGACCTATCAATTGTATATCAGAATAATGCAATCTCATGCATCGTATCTTCACCTCATCAAGAAAGTCAATAGCCTCCCTGAGTTTAGTTCCGTCAAAATTTATTGAAAGAAACCTCGAATATCCTAGAGATAACTGTATATCTGACCTCTCTTATTCTGAAGCTGCGTCTGGTGGAACTGACTGTTATTTCTACTGCTGCTACATCATCATCTGCTGTATTATCATCATTGAGTCTTTGACCATGGCATTGTTAGCTTTTATCTCTATTACTAATGCTTGCATATCAAACATAGATACTTTAGGAACTCCATGTAATAACTTTGGCTCCTTCATAGGTGCCTCTCGAGTCTTGATTGTCTTGCACCTACCGCATCTCCCAGTTGAAGCGGTGGAGATGTGAGCCTCATCCTAAGCTAATGTCTCATCGTAAGGCTCCTTATCAAGTGGGGTGAGAAATTGAGCACATCTGTTTATGCTGAAAATGAAAGCAAAGTAATGGTTAATACCACTGGTTAGAATAGATACTTATCTAAAATAAGGAATTCTTGTAAACATGAATTGGGTTCATATGTGTTCATAGTAACAAACAAAACAATATCCTAGAGCATAAATCTGCAACTTACGCTCTGATAATAACTTTGTCTCAATCCGAAATAGGTAAGTGACTGACATATGGGACTCGAGGATAAAAACTTCTAGATCACACGTAAGCCTGTTACTAACGATAAAATAAGTTCAGAACATAAGAAAAATGAATAATATGGCATGCATAAGATCCATATAATATATAATAAAGATACAAGAATATTAATGTACATTAAAAAAAACTTATAACACCTTAAATCTTGTCACTGCGGACACTAGAGTATAAAGATAAACAAAAATAAATGAAAAACATATATAAAAGTAAGTAGGCTGTAACTGACATACTTCGGGAGTCACTGTTGCAAAGTTGATAGTAGCTGACTTGACAAAATAGAATTGAGGAGAGTTAGACCTTGCTGAATAAGTTCATACTGTCTTACGATACCCAATGTTATGCTCACACACAATAATACACTAACAAACATATGCAAAAAAATATGTTGCATGTCCTATCATATCAACTATATAAATAGTCATGGAGAATGAGTATCTGTAGGCCCCTAATCTCTAAAGGTAAATTCTCACAATACTACATCTCGAATGGTTGCAGAGAACTAAGCATCACTAAGGGTCCAACTATACTCCTATACTCATAGGGCTTTAATGCTCTCTGAATCTAAAGGAGTTGCGAGGAGTCAAGCATTGCCAACAAACTAGCCCTTACTTAATATGTTCAAAATCATAATCATATCAGTAAAAAATATAACAAATAGGGACCCGACTTGGAGTTAAGCATCAATTAGGATTGATCAATGACATATCTCAATATTAGAAAACATGATAACTCTAAAGATCATAATAATGTGCATATATTCTTGATGCATGCCCATCAAGTAGTACATCCTACTGCTCTTTTTCCCTCTACATCTATAATCATAAAACAACATATCAATGTATAATCCATAATAACAATTACACTATTTCACAAAGCAAGCATTTAGTTATGCAATGATAATCATATATATATGCAGTATGCACACTAAACTTATTCGCTTAAATATCTTGATAGTATATAGGCTTGTGATAATGAGAATACGTGATATCGTATGTATACATATTTCTTATATATAGATATCAGTATATTAAATAAATAAATATATATATATATGATGTGCATGTATATGGATATGGATAATTATTTATACTAACATTGAACTTTATTTGAAGGCTGGTACAAATAAGGTAACAGTAAGTCGATATGAACTTACTTGATAAGTGTACTCGTCCATTTGAATCTTATGATGCAGGTCCTGCTCCTGATGAATCTATTAAATAGAAAAGTAAATATCTCGATTAGTGCTAAATAAGAGTTGTTGGACTTAATTAATAATCTAGGTATCATCTCGATTGTTAACATAATCTAATTATGTAATTTAGTTACTGTTCCTATTTTCGCTTAATTTTTTTTCATAATTTTTAATTCTAAAATTGTTAAGAATCTTGCTAAAGTAATGGAGAGAAAAATGATTATTATAATTTATAGTATTTTTAGAATTTTTTTTGTAAAAATAATTAGAAAGGTCGTTGGAACAGTAATTCTGGCTATTAGAATATTTCTCCGATCATTAGAAAATTTACAGCTTCAAAATTTAATGATTTTTATAGTAAAAGAAAGCTCTTGATGAGTATAACAACTTTTTTTAAAGCAATATGCTCAAGTTCTTAACCAATTTTAATGAATTAAAGAAAAATCATTTAAAACTCTTACTTCTTTTTTAGTCAATTGACAATGATCAAAGGGGCAGTTGGTGATGAAATCATAGGATTTTTGTTCTTGACATTGAGATGAATTGATTACTGGTGGTGTTGGCTTGCAACAACCATCGAAGGTGACGAATTGACAGTGTCTCTTTTTTTTTTTCTCAATTTTTATGACAATTCCAGCAATATTAACAAATGAAACTAGTATAGTTGTGACAGAGTCATCGAAAGGAAGAGATTGATATATAATATTGATCGGTTTGAGTCACCGATAGTAAAAAATAGGTGGAGAGGATGGAAACGTAAATAGTAATGTTTAGGGGGTGAAATGAAAATTTGAGAAAATAAGAGAGAGATATATATATATTTATATAAGGAAGAGGGGTATTATAGTAATCTACTTACTTCAATGTATGTTTTTCATTTATTTTCATTTATATTTATACTGTAGTGTCTGTAGTGACAGAATTTAAGGTGATGTAAATTTTCTTTCTGACGCATGCTAATATTATTGTATCTTTATTATATATTATATGAATCTTCTGTGTGTATTGTATTATTATTTATTTATTTAAATTATAAACTTATTTTACTATTAATAGTAGATTTACATGTGATTTGAGAGTTTTAATTTTATATGCTGGTCTATACCTATTTTGAGACGTGATATTAAAGAGTCTATAAAAATAAAAATTGAATATTCAAAGACTTAATCGGTGAAAATTAAAGTTTAAAAGCTTTAAAAAGCTTTTGATTCAATGTTATAGACAACAAAAAGAGAGAGAGAAACGAGAGACCAATTCTTTTAAGTTGAAGAACTAAGTGAAGTGCCACCAAGGAGGAGTAGAATCCATCATTGATGTTCATCAAAGTTTCATGCTTGCCTTTCTCTACTATAACTCCATTTTTAACAACAGCAATGACGTCTGCATTTTTTATAGTGGATAATCTATGGGCTACCACAACTGTAGTCCTATTCACCATAACTCTGTCTAAGGCATCTTGAACCACTCTTTCAGACTCTGCATCCAATGCACTGGTGGCCTCGTCTAACAACAATATTTTGGGATCTTTTACTATAGCTCTGGCTATGGCTACTCTTTGTTTCTGCCCACCCGAGAGTTGGATGCCTCGCTCTCCCACTACAGTGTCATATCCCTGTGTTTTTACATTGTTTCATGTAGTAATAAGCATCTTGTTTAGTTCAAGAGACTATAGTCAACAATGGATCTTGGCCAGATTGAAATCTTATTGGCTAACCTGATATATGCCGCTGATGAACTGGTGGGCATTGGCCAATTCTGATGCAGCCAAAATTTCAGCTTCAGTTGCATCTCCTCCTTTTCCATATGCAATGTTGGCACGGACTGTATCGTTGAACAAAACTGGTTCTTGGCTTACTAGGCCCATTTGCTGTCTTAACCATTTTACTTGGAACTTCTGAATTTCCATTCCATCAAGAGTTATACAACCTGAGTCAGGATCATAAAATCTCTGTAACAATGATATTACTGTTGATTTCCCACTTCCGCTCTCTCCAACCAATGCAACAGTCTGAAAAGAGGACGATTCACATATGTTAATAAGAACACTTTGACGATAGACTGTAACATGTTTACTTTTACCCCTCTTATGATGATAGTGAAAACAAATTATAAACCAAGGCAGATGATCACCTTGCCAGAACGAATGACCAAATTGAGATCTCGAAAAATTTGAACGTCAGGTCTAGAGGGATACTGAAAGTACACATGGTGGAGCTCAATCTCTCCATTTATGTGTTCTAATTTTGTTCCTGACTCATCAGCTGGATCAATAGTGGAGTCTCTGTCCAGAATTTTTAATATGGAGACAGCTGCAGCCTTTGCTTTGGAAGCATCAGGAGCAAAGGAGCTTGATTGAGAAATTCCAAGTGTTGCCATAGTGAGGGCAAAGAACACCTGAAGAGAAGACATTAAATTACTTTCATAAAAATGTGATTGATCTTTGAAATGGTATAACAAGCATTTTTTTCTTTTTTTTGGGAAATTTAGATTGTCAAGCAATCGAAAATATTTATAAATAAGCGGAAGATGTACCCACTTGGAAAACATCTGCAAATCTTGTTTTTCTATGAAAAACAAGTTGAGCACCTGCATAGAAAGTTGCTGCATAAACTGCAAACAGTAAAAGGAAAGATGCCCCAAACCCGATCCCACTGATCACTCCTTGTCTCATCCCTGTCTTCTCAGGGCCTTCACATTTCTTTCTGTATAGCTCCATCACTTTCTCTTCAGCACAAAATGCAGCGACGGTTCGTATGCTCCCCACTGCATCATTGGCAACTTGACTTGCTTCCTCATACATTGCCTGCCATCATTTTTATAGTTAATTTCTAAAACTTCCCTGCCAAGAAAATTCAGGTAGGCTTGAGTTAAAGTCATAATAAAGGAGCTTACCTTGGCATCTGCACTGAAACCTTTCAAGAATTTCACTTGAACATATCCGGTGAGCCCCAGTGCAGGGAGAAAAGCAAGGACAATTAATGCCAATTCCCAACATGCAGTAAAGGCAATGACCAATCCAGCTACAGCTGATGCACTGTTTTGAACCATCTGAGCCAGTGTATCACCGACCAACGCACGAACAGTGGCAGCATCTGTTGAGAGCCTAGCTCCAATTGTACCACTTGAGTTCTCAGGATCATCAAACCAGCCTAACTCCATGTGAACCACCTTCTCGAAACAAAGAGTTCGGATCCGTTGGATTAACTTGCCACCAGCGATGCCGAATAAGAATGACTGAGCAGGACGCGCCACCAAAACTATTATTCCAATAATCAAGAACATCACTGCCCAGAAGTTTGAATCCGTTCGCAATTTATCAGGTGCTCCATAAAATGTTTTAACAACTTTGGCAAGCAGTAAACCATAAATAGGATAAATCAATCCATTGATAATTGCCAACAATGTTCCGGTAAGAAGCACTGGAATTTCTTTCTTGTTGAGAGCAGCAAGGCGACGGAGTGGGACCTTCGTATTGTTTTCTTGTGATGAATTTTTAGATCCTTCTGCATCACCATGAATTATAGTAACAGGCGTGACGGACAATGAACGTCGACTGCTGTTTAGAGGTGATTCCCGATTTATGGACCTTCTCAGGGAATTTCTTAGAATTGACTGTCCGAAAGGTTGGTGGTGGAGGTGGCACCTCTACCTCACCTCTATTTACTCCCGAGGGTTTAGAAACAGACATCCTCACTCCGC
>JAOXYD010000009.1:10691642-10705016 GCA_028565735.1 Pinacopodium congolense | reverse complement strand
ATTTATTGTAAAGTTGATATCAATAATATACGTAATTATATTCTAGTTATTAAACATCACCTTACATTTTCATGCTGTCTTCAACTCTTTGATTTATTCCGTAGAGAAAAATCCTTTATTGGCTAAACAATTATTTGGTTATATCTTGAAAGTTAGATTTTAAATTGGATGAGACGAATTGCATCTTGAAAGTTGGTGCCAAATCAAGTTTATACAAGTTGATCATAAAATAATCTTTTTATTGATTCCTTTTTAAAAGAAAATTATATATACATATATATATATATATATATTTGTAGAATGTATGCTAGATAAAATCAATTTACTTAAATATAGTGTTTGTGCATTCTTTTCTTTTATAGTGTTTTGATAAAAATACCTAGAGAATCCACCATATTTTTCCAATTAAAATCAACATATACTTTAATAATATTTGGTACTAACAAAACATTATAAAATTAAGACGAGTCTCTCTAAAAACTATGACTTTCAACTAAATTCTTTATTAAATTGAAATTAATATTCAAAATAAAATTTGTTATCCTTTTTAATAACTGCACATTCTTTATTTTGGTTTGGAGGTTCCTTCCCTTGCTTGTATCAGCAGTCACTACCAAATACCTTAACCGTACCATTTATTTTACATTATCTCAAAACCTACATTCAAGCATTAAGCCAACTTGCACTCTGAATTGATTAGGTGAAGGTTGTTGAAGATACGCAACTGCACCGGTTACCTTACATTATGCCTCTGGTATCCCCCTGAAAGTTCCTAGCTAATGATGATCGTCTTCAATAGTTTTCTCTTTACTTGATACCAAACCATATGTCTGAAAGGCTCTCAAAACCGGTTCACGTAATTTGTGACTTATTATGTGTACGAGAAACCTTAGCTCATGACATCATCTGATACGTAGAATCGCAATAGTTAGTACCCAAATAAAATACTAAATTAGGCAACTGCAAATAAATCATTTCCCACAATGATTGAATGAGGTGGTTGGGGGCGTGGGTGAAAAGAAGGATGGTATTTGTTTCATTTCCCACAAGTACTGAATGAGCAATAAATCAGCATGTTCGATTGGTTCCTTACCTCAAGTATCCCTACTAATGTTTTGAATACCGTATTAATATTAGTATTAAATTTATTTTTAAAATAATATTATATTGGTATCAATTAATATCAGTATCATTTTAAATAATTTTTTAAAATTATAAATTAATTTCTAAATTTTATAAAATTTAAAAAATAGTATATAAATATATAATAATATATAGTTTGTAACTTAATTTTAAATTTAAAAAGGTTAAAATATACAATTTTTTTTTAAAAATTCTTTTTTTCCGATACTAGTAATACCGGTCGGTACAATCGGTATCAACCGGTATTTGAACTCAGTATAAAATTAAGAAATTTTATACCGAATTCTGTCCAGTACCACCTATGAAATTTCAAACTTTTCTCCATTTTCTCTTTGCATTAGAAACCTTCGACACACTAAACACAAGCAATCAATAGAACAATCTTAACACATAAAGAAACTTGCCCCTCATGTATTGCAGCTTGAAACCTATGAATCCGAAATACTCTTTTTAAGGGTTTTAGCGGAAGCCAAGTGTGTGTGATCTATGAGACATCATTTTGATAATTTGTAAATGTGTATTAAATAAAATTTTAAAAGTACAAATTGATTTTCGAGAATACAAATAATTCACAAATTGTGTATTTTTGCTTGATGACTAGGTGACTCACAAAAACACGTGACTCATTAAAACTTGAATTCATACTCATATCAAGAAAAAAAAAATCCTTAATTCGTACAAGATGCCATTTTCACTTGATAAGTTTAATGTGTAAGGAACTTTTGTTTGAGTAGACGTCATTGCCAATTACTAAACACTTCACTTCTAAATTTATGTTATTTTATATTGAACCTTGCGTTGCTCTTCTCATCCAACTAAACTTCATTTCATATTAATTTTCTTGTTGCATTAACTTTCAATTAATATCATGCTAATCTATCTTTTCAATATGGTAATAGGTACAACAAAGAGATATCTACCGGTATTACTTAATCCAATGTCAAATGCCTTAAAGAATCCACCTAATTCATAGTTGGAGATATTTGCGATGTAAACTCTCTGAAAATAATTATCATTAATTCAAATGATTTATATACATAGTATATATATATATATATATACATTAAGTGAATAACTCAATTGAGAAACTATTTTCTATGATTTATTAAATTCCTAAAAATTAAGGGTTAATTCCTGATTACATAAAATGATTAGATTAAATATTAGAGATTATATAAAATTCTAGAATTATATCAAATGATAAGGAGAATCATAAGATTATTCTAATAAACAAATTACATGACAATATTAATGGCTGCAAGACTTGTAATGAGTGGGGTCTCTTTTTGACCAAAATCTCCGTTACTGCATTGTGGTCCCTTAATCCTACCTAATACTAATTAGATTGTAGGTTTAACTCGAAGTCAACCACACAAGACAAGAAACCAGGGAAAAAACATACCTGAAAAAGACCAGATCCCATTTCGTGTTCTATCCTTGGCGATTTACAGTAATGAACTTGACTGTAATTGGCTAGAAGAAACGTGTCCCACTAGCCACAGAGAAGAAACAGTGACCCATACATGCGATCACTCCTCAAATTGGCTTAAGAACTTAAAAATCAATTAAGATATTACTTCTGTCCCTTTAAGCCACCAGGTAAGTTTAAAACCAAATCTAAGGAGCTCCCATCTACTCATAGAGTTATAAGTACATGCTTTCTTAGCGTTGTTTACGGGGCTAGAGTTATAAGTACATGCTTTCTTAGCGTTGTTTACGGGGCATTGTAACAGAGCAACACCTGTGGACCGCTATGGCAATTCAGTTCAGGCATGTGATGTTTCTATTGGTAAATGTGATTCTTTTGTCTGTCTCTGGAGTAGGTAAGGCACGCTACACTTCAGCTGTGGGAGACCCTGGAATGAGAAGAGATGGTTTAAGAGTGGGCTTTGAAGCTTGGAACTTTTGCAATGAAGTTGGTCAAGAAACTCCTGGAATGGGTAGCCCCAGAGCTGCAGATTGCTTTGATCTATCAAGTAAGCACAATCACTAAGGAGTACGCCATTCTTCTTCAAATTTTATTTTTGTTTTGAGTTCCCGTTCTGTATCAGACTCAGAATCTTCGTTACTGTCAATGGGCATGCTTCTTTTCTATTATTGATTGATGCAATATGTTCACAACGGACAATCTTCTTATCTCTTTCATTCGTTACACTCCTTCTTCAAAGAAAGATAGTTATATGGGCTACATCTTTGGTTATGTTGGCATAGATTCTGAGCTCAAACACAAGGTCACAGAAGCTGACAACAAGCTTGGAGTTGGCAAAGGATTCCCAGGTTTGAACCCGACAGCTTTAGACAATCCAGACCTTTATGCTGCGCAAAAGGAGCATTATCTGGGTTCTTTATGTGAGGTTGCTGATAAACCAAAGTCATGGCAATTTTGGATGGTGATGCTTAAAAATGGAAACTATGATACACTGTCTGGATTATGTCCTCAGAATGGCCAAAAGATCCCACCTTTTAGTCCAGACAGGTTCCCTTGCTTTGGAGATGGGTGTATGAATCAACCGATCCTCCATCATCAACCAACTGAGCTTTTATGTGGTGACACATTGAAGGGAAGTTTTAATGGTACCTACGATTTGGGAGCTGATATTGGAAAAGGGCTTGATGGGATCTCTTTCTACGAAGTAGCTTGGGAGAAAAAAGTTGGTAATGGGAGTTGGATCTTCACTCACAGGCTCAAGACTTCAAGGAAGTACCCTTGGTTAATGTTGTACCTCAGAGCTGATGCAACAAAAGGTATCTCTGGAGGGTATCACTACGGCACCAGAGGAATGCTTAAAACGGTAAGTACGAAGTCTTTGGGTTGTCAATTTCAATTCACCTATTATCAGTGCAAGTTTAGATAACATCGGCTTGCCTCCCATAGGATAACTGATAAAGCTATATATCTTTAGTCTTTATATTGCCTTCTCCATAATCCACCATTTCTTCATAATAATATTGGCTCGCTCATGGTCTGTCAGCTTCCAGAATCACCTGATTTCAAGGTTAGAATGACCTTGGATGTCATAAAAGGCGGAGGACCCAAAAGTCAGTTCTATTTGATAGATATAGGGAGCTGTTGGAAGAAAAATGGTGCTCCTTGCGATGGAGATGTGCTTACTGATGTAACCAGATACAGCGAGATGATCATTAATCCTGAAACTCCATCTTGGTGCAGTGCCAAAAGTTTAGGGAACTGCCCACCGTATCACATTACTCCAAACAATACAAAAATTTACAGGAATGATACAGCTCACTTCCCATATGGAGCTTATCATTATTATTGTGCTCCAGGAAATGCTAAGTTTATGGAGCAACCTGTGAGTACTTGTGATCCTTACAGCAACCCTCAGGCACAGGAGTTAGTTCAGTTGTTGCCTCATCCAATCTGGGGCGAATATGGATATCCAACCAAGCAAGGCGATGGCTGGATCGGGGATGCCAGAACCTGGGAGCTTGATGTTGGAGGAGTGTCTAGTAGGCTGTATTTCTATCAGGTAAGTTAATTCACTAAGCCTCTTGTAAGGGACATGTGGCATCGGTAGGATGGATTGATTATACTTTGTTATTTCTTCTCTTGCAGGATCCAGGGACCACTCCATCTCGAAGAATTTGGGCATCCATTGATGTGGGTACTGAGATATTCGTTAGTGACAAGGATGAAGAAGCAGAGTGGAAGCTTAGTGATTTTGATGTTATCCTCACTTAGCTCAAATTTCTAGTATAAACATACCTGAAAGCTGAGAAACAGGAAGTAAGGGTTGGGGAGGAATTGATAGAAATACAGAGGATTGAACTTGCCAAAAATCCCGCAAGGGCAGGCGTTTTTTAAAGAATCACAATTGTGTAACCCAATTTTCATCTTATAAAAGTCAATTATTTGTAGTTTTCATGCTGAAAGTTGAAAGAACAGAATTCCATAAACTTAATAACGAGATATTCCAAAGCAACAATACCACGGAACTCTGTTTTAAGGAAACACATTGCGTTGTCAAGGGAATCACAAATCGAGTTCTTTTAGAAAGCACATAAAAATAAGATGAGTTATATATAAAGATGGAACTATTGATTGATTGTCTTAAGATTTTAAATTTAGATACAATATTTGTCATTATATATAGGCTCATTGAATTCTTACCTAAATTTAACCTAAACGTTTCTTCTAAAATTTGATTGATAGATATTCATAAATCTAAATCTAATGAATACTAATTTATAGAGTAAGTCTCGCATTAAATATGAATTAAAAGAAAGTTACATATTTATTTATGAATTAAAAATACTAAAAGTTTATAAATAAAATTATTTATATTTAAAAACATTAGTAATGTATTATTTAAATATTTTAAATTAATATAGAATGTTATTAATTATGTACTTGATTTCTTTTGCAATTTTTGCCTTTTTTATCATCATCTTCAAAAGGGCACACTCAAATAGCACCAATGGGCTAACTGTAGTCCTCTCTACAGCCTTACAGATTGCAAAATACATGGAAATATGATACTCTAATCTAAGAGTAATAAAAATGTAAATTCAATTTAAGATTTACAAAGAATTCAAAAAGATAGACGAAAATATTTTTAAAAAGTGTAATTTGATTCAAAATAAGCAAAAGATTTTTTTCTAAAAATTCAAAAGATAAGTATTTATATGTGTTATAACACTTTAAAACTTAATATTAACAATAAAAACATTTTTTACACCCTAAATAAATGTAAAATACGTAAAACATAAACTTTCCTAAATAGACAACACTGCTTCAAGTATAAATGGTGGTTGTGTGCAAACATTATCGACGTTGTTATGGGTCGTTATTAAAGTTTTGGAAAACGCGAATTTAATTCTCACATCATTCTCTCCCACTTATAAAAAAATTCGACCTCGAGTTATGATCAAAATTCTTAAGTCGTCTGTCCTTTAAAGTTTCTACAGGTTTTAATGTCTATGGAATACAATGAAAAATATTACCTTTAGGCCTTGACTTAATTCGTGTTTTTTTTGCAATCTTCGAAAGACATTAACTATTGGATTCAAATTCTCTTTCCTTCGCTTCTTTTATTGGTACTAGTAATACCAATAAATATACTACAATTTCTTATTAGTAACTTCTATAATTTTTGTATCATCTCCTTTACTCCCTTGTTCAATCTTCGCCGAAAAAATAGTTACTTCATTATTATTCGAAATTCAACATCCTCCTTATTCACATTAGAATTACTTTTATCAATAGAAATCATATTCACAAGTTTCACCATACATAGTTTGTTAGCATCCTTAGTATTTATCTCTTCCTTCATCTTGAGATTTACTCCCAGAAAAAGTTATGAAATTTATAAAACTTACAATCTCCTTATCTTCTTTCGCCTCTTCTCCTTTCACTATCAATGAATAAGCCTCCCTTATCTCTTTTGTTTCACTCGCAAATTCAACCTTATTATCATCCAACTGCAATAATTGATTCTTGTTTTCTCCTCTAGATTTTACGCTCCTCTTATCACCTATGAGCACCAAAGTGTTTCACTCTATCTTTTATAAATTGATATATATTCTTTCTACTTGAATGAACTACATTTATGTCATACTGCCGCAGTTTTTCTACCAAAATTTAACATGCATCCATCTCAACTACATTGCAATAATGCTTGTAAGAATATTTACTAATAGAAAAGGGTACCTAACAACATTTTTGGACAAAAATCTCATTAACTTCCTCAATCCATCCCATACTATAAGGTTCCAAATGTGGTTCGATAGTCAACTTTAGCATCTTTACCATTGATTTGCTTATGATATTCTCTTGAATCCTTCTATTGATAATCATCTCACACAAATTTCCTTACACTCGACATCTTATACAAAAAAAGTTTATGTCTTTGTAGGCTATTATACTTCTCATGAGATATTGTTAACCTTCTAATCACACCCAAAAATACTTCTTCATCCTCATTGTTAAAATTATTACTGTAATATCAAGATATAAGATTGTGGAATGATGAGTAAGCTAAATCCATGTTTTTCAAAACTTCAATGGCAACCCATAATAACATCGCTAATGCTTGCATACAACCACCATTTATACTCGAAGAAGTGTTTTCTATTTAGGAAATTTTATGTTTTAATTGTTTAGGTTATAAAAGACATTGTTATTCTTAGTATTAGGTTTTAGGGTGTCATAACACATATAAATACTTATCTTTTGTATTTTTGGAAAAAAAAAACCTTGTACCTATTTTGAATCAAATTACACTTTTCTCTTAAAGTTTTTATCAACCCTTTTGAGTTCCTTAGAAATCTTAGATTGGGTTTGCATTTTTACTACACTTGGATTAGAGTATCGCATTTCTGAGCTATAACAGGTGGTATTAGAACCTTAAGAACTCAAGGTTTGTTCATCTAACAATAGCTAATACCAACAACAACATTCATAGATTACCTAAAGTTTGGAGAACAATCAAAGAACAAGGGGAATCAATTCGTAATATGGAATGACAACTAACAATGATTCAGGATCAGTTGCAATCATTACTGTGAGGAGACAACAATGAAAAGATTGAGGATCTAGTTGATAGGGAAGGTGGCCTTAGAAGGTATCCTCAACTTCAAAATCTTGCCTCATGCGATTACAAAAATAATTCTAATGATGAGGGTGAAGAAATTTTTATGGATGTGATTAGAATACTAACAATATCTTACAAGAAACAAAATTACTTGCAAAGGTATAAACTTTCCTGCACCCGATGTTGAGTGCAAAGAAATTTATATGAGATGATTATCGATGGAATGAGTCAAGAGAATATCATAAGCACATCAACAGTGAAGAAGATAAATTTAACTGTTGAATCATATACGGAACCTTATAATATTGGGTCGATTAAAGAAGTTGGTGAGGTTTTCGTCAAGGAACGCTATAAGATATCCTTTTTAATTGATAAATATTCTAACAAGTATTATTACAATGTAGTTGAGATGAATATATGTCAAATTTTATTAAGGAGTCCATGGCAATATGAAATGGATGCAGTTCAATTAAATAGAAAGAATATCTATCTATTTATAAAAGATGGAGTAAACTACACTTTGATGTCCATAGGTGATAAGAGGAGTGTAAAATCTTAAGGAGAAAATAAGAATCAATAATTGTAAATGGATGATAATAAGGAAGAATTCACGAGTGAAATAAAGGAGATTAGAGAAGCTCATTTGCTAATAGTGAAAGGAGAAGAGATGAAAGAAGATAAGGAGATTATGAGTTCTATAAATTTAACAACTTTCTAGGGGAGTAAATTTCAAAATGAGAAATGTGAGGAAGAGATAAATACTGAGGATGCTGAAAAACCATTTATGGTGAAACTTATGAATATGATTTTTATTAATGAAGGCAATTTTAATGAGAATAAAGAGGATGGTGAATTTTCTAATAGTAATGAAACAATTTTTTCTTCAATGAAAATTAAACAAGGGAGTAAAAGGGTAATGTGAAAATTATAGAAGTCACCAACAAGAGTTATGAAATGGTTCATTAAGAAGAGGTCATTGTTCATGAAGATGAAGGCAACAACTCAACATTCCCTCAACATGTGATTTGAAGGTTAGTTTATTATCCACAAAAAGTAACTAACGTGTCTCATATAATTAAGAGGCTTAAGAATCTTGGTTTAGAAAAGTATGAAGAAATGTTTTGTTAAAAAAAACTAATTGAAAATTTTTTAATATGGTTAACTGAAAAGTATCATTTAGGCATGGGTATTATTACACTTAGCCCTTTGAAGAAGATGGTACAAGCTCTAAGTGAATTTAGAAGAGATCCTAATCCTATGGCAAAATCACATAGGAATATAAAGTTTTGGTTAAGAGGTACTCATGGCACAAAGGTTACAAAGGAAGCATCTAATATAGTGTCAGTAATCAAAGGATTATTTTTTAACAGAATTCCTCTTTTTAATTTATTTAAAGTTAAGATAGATTCATATCTCAAATTAGTGTACCAGAAATTTTGACTTTCAAACCGGAAGAAGTTGCAGTATATTTATTGGTACTACTATTACCAGTTAAAGAAGTGAAGGAAAGAGAATTTGGACCCAATAATTGGTGTCTTTCAAAGAATGCAGAAATCAAGAATTAAGTCAAAGCCTAAAGGTAAATATTTTTCATTGTATTCTACAAAAATTAAAACCTGTAGAAACCATGGAAGAAGGATGACTTGGAAATTTTGATCATAACTCAATCTCGAATTATTTTTATAAGTGAGAGAGAATAATGTAGGAGTTAAATTCACATTTTCCAAAACTTCAACAACTAACCATAACTACGTCATTAATGCCTACACACAGCCGTCATTTATATTCAAAATGGTATTTTTTATTTAAGAAATGTATATTTTAAATATTTTACTTTTATTTAGGTTATAAAAGACGTTTTTATTCTTAGTATTAGGTTTTAAAGTATCATAACACATATAAATACTTATCTTTTGTATTTTTTTAAAAAAAATTATTTATTTTTAATCAAATTACATTTTTTTAAAATTTTTGTCTACTTTTTTTTTATTTCTTATAAATTTTAGATTAAATTTACGTTATTACTCTTACATTGAAGTAGCACCTCCTAATCTTTTCAATACAACCCCCTTATAACTGTGGAATATTGTTGAGAGATAAGAGTTTGTACTTGAAACATTTTGATTCTGTTTTGTTAATCAGGCACGACGCCGTCCATAATTGAGAGTTACGTGTACTCTTAAGGGAAGTTGCAGTACACGTTATGGTCTATAACAGCCCAAAACTTCCTTGACGGCTTAACGGATCAGTACGGTAGTACATTGGTCGGGAAGTCGAAGGAGTGATAGTACATGTGTACTATAAAGTGTAAACCCTTCGCCATTGGGAATATAAATAGACCATAGACAGTATAAACCCAAATCAGCAAAAAGGTTTTGTCAGAGAGTTGTACAAAGAATTCGTTGTCAGGAGAAGCTGTGGAATGCGTGGTCATGGTTGATTTTCTGGTGATGGAATCGCAGATGGCTACGTTATGAAAGGTACGTAAAGGGAGTGATGGGGTGTTGTGAGGTTAGGGAAAGAGACTGATGAAAGACTGGGAAGAGACAGAGCATGGATGGAGCTATTAGGCAGATATTTTTCTGCTTTGGTTCTTCCCCTGCACTGCCTCTTCCCTGGCTCCTCCTCTCTCTTTTGCTTACCTTTTTTATATCCATTCACTGGCTCATCTTTTATAAGGAAAAACCAACGGCAAGGTGGTTGACTATTTTTATGTCAAATAATGCATGAATCCGAAAAACTACCTCGTACAGATTTACAGAGAACTGCTTCCAATCTCTCGATTGTATATACTTTGTTACATCGTGTAAGTACTGTTTCTTGAAGTGTTCAATGATATCTAGGGTAAGAACATTTACACTAACCTTTATACTAACATCGAATATCTGACATGGGTTGATGATATTTTTGTGTGGATTGATAGATTTGTTAGAACCAAGTGCAATGTTTACCGTCTATGACCCCGATTCTGTTTAAGCAGCGCTGCATTTCATATACAAGTCTCTGAAGCGAATCAAGTTCATCTGTAAAAGTGAAGAAATGATGAGGTGATCAGATGGCATATAAGAGATGATCCTGACACAGGTATGGCATTTCCTGGGCTTAAATCTATGAATCAAGCAAGCAAACTGAGACCATTTACTGCTGTCTATCTATGAAATGGAGAAGAGGGACATTCAAAATTCATTTAATACAAAAAATTCGCGAAGTCCTTGTTTCCGAATTAAATGGGAGTTGCAACTTGTGCTCGGCAAGTTTCAAATATCTGGATTTCATTGGAAAACTTCAACATTACAAGTCCTAAAAGAAACAGAAAAGAGTTGCTTTGTTCATCTAAGACTGTTAGAATTCATCAGCAATATGCACATGCGTAGCATCTTCACTTGTAGGAGTTTGAATGGGAACTACTCTGCTTTACCGAACTGCGATTAGCTCAAATAATCAACTAATGTTCAACTGTGCCAGCCTCCTGTTATCAAAATTATTGAACGAAAATATTCTCTTAATCAATGACTAATGTTTACATCTGTATCTTTTATATCAGAAATAATAAAACAAGCTTAACTCACTAATTAAGTAAGCTTAATTTTCTTACTTAATAAAAAAACAACAAACACAAAATTTAAAGAAATGGCACAGTATAATGAAATTGTACAGCACAGTATATGCAACACATCTTTACATCCTTTCTCAAGTTAAACATCAAACAAGTCTAACTTGAAAAGAAAATAAGAAAAAGCAGGAGCAGTCAACGATTTTGTAAAAAGATCTATCAACTAATCTCTGGTAGAAACATGATGAGAAACAATGAAATCAAGCTTGTATTAATCGTGGATGATATGACAATCAATATCAATTGCTTGGTCCACTCATACAAAACAAGATTGGTAGTGATATATTGTTGGAAAAAAAAATAAAAACTCTTAAAAATTTGTACATTCAGACAAACAATGGAAAAAGAGAAAATCTTATAATACAATTCTTATTCTTGACTCACTTGCATAAAATGAAACATTACAAGATTATTTATAGTGTCAAATGGAGAATTCTAGACTAACCAATTTAAAAGCTACTTAATGCTAGAATACAAAGAGAGAAAATCTTTCAATGACACAATTAAATTTTATAACAGCAAAAACTAACCAATCTAACTTTATTCCACCATAACTCTCTTTAGGTAACTCCAAATGATATAAAGTTTGGTTCATTTGAATCTAGACACATAGAACTTTAAAACGAATCATAAATCACCTTAATTAGTTGAGTTTTGACTATTCAACTATTCCATTAAAGTTGCTGTATAATTATAAAAGGTATTGATATTTCTAACACCCCCTTTTAAACTTGACTTTGGTATAACTCCAAGTATCATCCTTAATTTTTGGAAAATATCGTATTTGAGAGGTTTTGTAAAAATATCAGTAACTTGATCAAGAGACTTCACAAACTCCAAGTTAATCTCCTTTTTGGCAATGCATTCTCTAATAAAATGAAACTTTGTATAGATATGCTTACTCCTATTATGGAACACTAGATTCTTTTCCAAAGCTTGAGTGGATTTATTATTGATCTTGATTTTATTTCTTCAATTTGCTCTAAATAAAACTCCTTCAACAATCTTCTCAACTAAATAACATGACAAGCAGAAGAAGTAGCTACAATATACGTCAATTCACACATAGAGAGTGTAACTATAGGCTGTTTCTTTGAACACCAAGAGATTGCATTATGTCCTAAAGAAAATAAACCCACTAGTACTTTTTCTATAATTAAGATCTCCTACAAAATCACTATCACAAAACTCCATTAAACTAAATTTTTGAGAGAAGATGAATAAATATTCCATAATCAATGGTACTTTTGAGATACCGAAGAATTCTCTTAGCTGCCATCAAGTGAACTTCAGAAGGTGTCTCCATAAATCGACTAATAGTCCAACTACAATTACAATATCTGGTCTTGTACAAATCAAGTATCTCAAGCTTCCTACATGAATTCTGAACAAAGTTGGATCTACACCTTCTTGCCCATCAAACTTAGTTAGCTTAATTCCACATTCCAAAGGAATGTTAACCAGTTTACTATCTAACATCTTATATTTTTCAAGTACCTCCTTTGCGTAGCCTTCTTGAGTGATAAAAATTCCATCCTCCATTTGCTTCATTTCGATTCCCAAGTAATAAGACATCAACCCCATGTCACTCATCTTAAACTCTTGCGTCATGAAATCTTTGAACTCGTTAAACATCTTTGGATTATTGCCTATGAAGATCAAATCATCTACATAGATATAAACAAATAACAAATCATCTTTATCCTTTTTAACATAAAGGGCATACTCATGTAAGCACCTAGTAAAGCCATTCTTTTGAAAATAATTGTTAATTTAGCTATTTTAAGCTCTTGGTGCTTGTTTAAGTCTTTACAACACCTTTAACTTCAAAACTTTATCTTCTTGGCCTTTAACTACATATCCTATCGGTTGCTCAATGTAGACTTCTTCCTCTAAACATCATTGAGGAAAGTAGACCTAACGTCTAATTGATGAATTTTCCATTGATTTTGAGTAGCCACACATATTAATAAACGAATTGATTCCAAGTGAGCAACAGGGACAAATACCTCTTCATAGTCAATGCCTTACTTTTGCTTATATCCTTTGACAACAAGCCTTGCTTTG
>JAOXYD010000009.1:10664455-10677004 GCA_028565735.1 Pinacopodium congolense | reverse complement strand
AATAAATATATTTTAAATAATCATAAATTTTTGTATAATTAATAATTATTCTATTAAAAATATAATTGAAATATGATTTTTATAATATAATTGTAAAATTATTTATAATTAAAATATAATTAAAAATTATTATATTTCAATAAAACAGTTTTTAATCTTTTGAAAGATTAAGTTATATCTTTATTAATTAAATTCAGAAATCATAATATAATATTTCCAAACAAAATATTAGTATATTAATCAATTGTTATTTTATAAAAAATAATTTTGACTTGAATTGAATGAATGCTAGAAAGTTAGTTAATAAATTGAAAGATATTTATAAAGTTACTCACTGAATTAAAAAATATTTATTAAATTAAAAAAATTTTAAAATAGAAATATACACTAAAATATTGAAGTGGCATTTTTATTACATAAACACTAACATAACAAAAATTTATTTGTTATATCATTATGAACTTAAGGACTTAATATTTTTATTTTAATTAAAAATTAAAAATTTAATTATTTAATTAAAATTTTTTAAAAAATTCACTTAATTAAAATTTTTTAAAATATTAATCGCCTGTATAATTAGTAATTACCAAGTAAAGGTTTGTTCAGTTTCCTATCTCCGGTTTAAATCTGCTGGTGGAAACAGTTAATAAAACGGCAACATATGTAACAATGGAGTACCAAAAGACTCCGTGCGCGCGCATTCACGTAGACCTCATGATGAAATCGTACTAATCGAATGACGAAGGACATTCAGGTAAGTACGCGGGTAGCAGCACTTTACTAATGCTAATTCATCCATACAGAAAATTACCAAAAAAATGCATTCTATCATCGAAGGACCGAATTACGCTAAAAACAAGAATATATGTATATTTATTTACAATTTAATTTCGAATATTATCGAAAATAAATAAATACCACAAAATTAAGAAACTTGCCTTGATTTTTTTCGATTAAATAATTCAAATATTGTGAGATTAATTTTAGACAACTTTATCCATAAAATAAAATATTAGGAGCATTATTTATGTTTAAATAAAGGAAATAAAAGAGGAAAGAGAGAGATTGTGAGGAGCAAAGGTAGAAGAAGCTGTAAGGAGAAATTTGAGTAAAAGAGATGCAGGGCGATGAAGCGAGGCTTCCCTCTAATTCCTGCCTCAATCCCTTGTAATTGATACCTTTTTTATATTTATTTCTCGAGAAGTTCTTCTTCTTTTTATTTAACTATGCAATTGAATCGAACCCATTTTATCTTTCTTGTGCAATCTGGTGATTGTAAAGCTCCTGGGTTATATACTTAATGTGTCGACTCTGTTTTGATTTTCAACAACTTCTCTCTTTCCTTTTTTGTTGATCGTTTTATTTAATTTAGCTGCTTAAACTTTCATTGTATCGATTTTCTTGCAATCTTTATTCTTTAGAACTTTTGCTATTCAGAAACTTGTGATAGTTGTTCTTCTTGAGAAAGCTAGCTTCTTTTTCCCCTCTTTTTCTTCTTCAGGTTCTAAATTCAAATGGGTGCTGTAGTTTTAAGCTGCTTAATAAAAGGAGGTTAATATAATGTCATCATTATCTTCTCTACCCATGAAAAAGCTCGTGCCGGGAGTCATTATCCTTTTTACGTTAGATTAAGATTATGCCTCAAAGGATCGTGGTACTCAAACTCCCAAATGGACCATCGTAGCTTATTAGATGAATTGCAATTTGGAATCAATATTTGCATGCTTTGACTTTTGGATTTTAAGTTTTAGTAGTAGTTTCACGACAAACATTTAATTTCCAATAGTTTGATATGCAACTTTCTGATGACTACGGTTTGTTTTGCTCGTTCTTGTTGTTTGGTTACAGTTCCCTACTCACCAATCACTGTAGCTTTGGCTTTTTGATTTTTAGCTCAGGATTAACTTAGCATCACATCCAATGTCTTGAAGGAAGAAGCATTTTGTGAACCAGGTTAACCACAGATTTGCTCTAGGAGAAGGATTTCTGTTGTGCTGAAAAGGTAAATTATGTAGTTATGGTCATTTCCTCATGTCTACTGAACTTTATTGGCACTTCTCAGTACCATTACGTTTACTTGCTCTATATTGTCTGTTGTCAGGCTGCTTTTAGGTTTTTCCGCTGCATTTAAATCTTCACTGACATCATCATTTCCGCCAACATGGTTTCCAAGGCCTATGAAGTCACTGAAGTGTTGTTGGTTGCCAAATAATTAAAAAGATGGCTCCTCTTCGGTCGACAGGATATGTTGACCCTGGATGGGATCATGGCACTGCTCAAGATGAAAGGAAAAAGAAGGTCAAATGCAATTATTGTGGCAAAATTGTAAGTGGTGGGATATTTCGGTTGAAGCAACATTTGGCTAGAGTGTCTGGTGAAGTTACTCATTGTGATAAGGTTCCGGAAGAGGTATGTTTCAATATGAGAAAGAACCTGGAAGGATGTCGTTCTAGTCGAAAACGAAGGCAAGCTGAATATGAAGAAGCATCTTTGGCTTTCCACAAAAACGGTTATAATGACATGGAAGATATTTCTGGTAGTTATAAACAGAAGGGAAAGAAAGTAATTGCTGATAAGAACTTGGTTATGAGATTTGTTCCTCTTCGATCATTAGGATATTTGGACCCTGGCTGGGAACATTGTGTTGCTCAAGATGAAAAGAAAAAAAAGGTGAAATGTAATTACTGTGAGAAAATAATTAGTGGGGGTATAAACCGGTTTAAGCAACATCTGGCAAGGATCCCTGGAGAAGTTGCTTACTGTGATAAGGCTCCTGAGGAAGTGTATCTCAAAATTAAGGAGAATATGAAATGGCACCGAACAGGTCGACGAAACCGGAAGCCTGACACCAAGGAGATATCTGCTTTCTACGCTCTTTCAGATAATGAGGATGAGGAAGAAGAGCAGGAAGGAGGGCTGTTGCAATGTTCAAACAGGGATCTGCTCATGATTGAGGATAAAATTTCGGATAATGACATCAGAAATAGCAGAGGTAGATCTCCCAGTAGTAGCGGTAATGTTAGTGAACCACTTTTGAAGAAATCTAGATTGGATTCTGTCTTCTTGAAATCACTTAAAAGTCAGACATCATCACATTATAAGCATGTGAAAACAAAGATGGTTGCAGAGAAAAAGTGTAGGAAGGAAGTTGTAACTGCTATTTGTAAATTCTTTTATTATGCGGCCATCCCTTCAAGTGCAGCTGATTCCCCTTATTTCCACAAAATGCTTGAGTTAGTTGGACAGTATGGACAAGGCCTGCAAGGTTCTTCAGGCCAGTTAATCTCTGGTCGGTTTCTTCAGGATGAGATCAACACAACCAAAGAGTTTTTAGCTGAATTCAGGACGTCTTGGTCAATTTCTGGGTGTTCCATTATGGCTGATAGTTGGAGTGATGTTGAAGGTAGGACAATTATTAACTTTCTGGTCTCTTGTCCTCGAGGTGTATATTTTGTTTCTTCGATCGATGCTACTGATATCATCGAAGATTCTGGAAATCTTTTCGAGATGTTGGACAAAATGGTTGAAGAAATAGGCGAGGCAAACGTGGTTCAAGTACGAAATTCATTTTTTTCTTTCTGTTGCTTCATTTATGTTGTGTAATGACTTGAATTTACTTTTATTGGTTTCCTAAAAGCTTTTCCGACTTACTTCTGCCAAAGGTAATCACCAAAAACACAGCCAGCTGGAAGACTGCTGGGAAGATGCTTGAAGAAAAAAGGCGGCATTTATTTTGGACCCCATGTGCTGTACACTGTATAGATCAAATGCTTGAGGAGTTTTTGAACATAAAATGGATAGGAGAATGCCTCGCTAAAGCTAAAAAGGTTACAAGGTTTATATATAACAATACATGGTTGTTGAATTTTATGAAAAAAGAATTTACAAGAGGACAAGAACTTCTCAGGCCTTCTGTTTCCAAATTTGGCACTACTTACTTCACTTTACAGAGTTTGTTGCATCATGGTATTGATCTAAAGAGAATGTTTCTGTCAAATAAATGGGTTTCTTCCCCATTTGCAAAGTCTGATGAGGCTAAGGAAGTTGAGAGATTTCTCTCGAATGCTTCATTTTGGAAGAAATTGCAGTATGTTAGAAAATCACTGGAGCCAGTTGCACACGTTCTTCAAAAGATGGATAGAAATGAAAGCCAGTCAATGCCATTTATGTATAATGACATGTGCAGAGTTAAGATTAAAATTAAAGCCATTCATGGGGATGATGCACACAAATATGGACCTATCTGGAATGTGATAGACAACAACTGGAGCTCGTTGTTCCACCATCCACTGTATGTGGCAGCTTACTTTCTCAACCCATCATATCGTTACCGTCCCGATTTTGTTATGGTATAAGAAATAGATACAACTCTTCTAATTATTAAATACCTTCTGTTTTTGGTTTTAATTATACTTAGTTTCATTGTTCTAGCATCCTGAGGTTATTCGTGGATTGAATGAATGCATAGTCCGATTGGAAGCTGATAATACAAAGAGAATTTCGGCATCCATGCAGGTAACATATTAGTTTTCTTACGTTGTATCCCACTTATAATAACAAGGCTAGAGCTACTTCTCTTCGGTTGATGATTCAAGGTTAGCCTGTTTATTCAGCTAGAGAAACTTGCATTAAAAACAGCTGAAGAGTTTTGTTATTAATCTTCTTGTATTATCAGATTCCTGAATTTGTATCTGCTAAAGCTGATTTTGGAACTGATTTGGCAATAAGCACCAGAATGGAGCTTGATCCAGGTAATGCAACTGAGTATCTAGAGCATATGGGATTTAACTGTGATTGTATATCATTTGAAAATTGAGTGAAAGATGTGTAAACGTGCTAATTATTACTTAGCTGCATGGTGGCAACAACATGGAATAAGTTGCTTAGAGCTTCAAAGAATTGCTGTACGCATACTGAGCCAGACATGTTCGTCTCTTGGTTGTGAACATACCTGGAGCATCTATGACCAAGTCCATAGCAAAAGGCATAATTGTCTATCCCGGAAAAGATGGAACGAGCTTGCATATGTTCACTACAATTTACGATTACGTGAGAGCCAGATAGGAGGAAAGCCTTGTGATTTGATCTCATCAGAAAGTTTCATGTATGAAAGCACACTGGATGACTGGCTTGTGGAGACACAGAAACAGCCCTTGCAAGAAGATGAGGTATTCAATTTTAATCAATATCTTGCGCAATGCATAAAGGAGTTGAGAACTTATTAAACTACTGAATTCTTAATGTTGTTTCAGGATATGTTTGACAGCAAGATGGAACAACTATATGCAGATGAAATGGACGAAAATGACCATGAAGAAAACAGACCTGCAGAGATGGTGTCGTTGGCTGATGTGGGTGAACCTTTTGAGGCCAGTTCCGCAGCTGGAGGAGTTACCACCGATGATGAGGGTTTTGACTTTCTTGATGACGATTTAACAGAATAATTTGTGGCTCATAAACCCTTAGAAAGAAATGAGATGTGAATGAACTGGTGTTAACAAGTATTTCATATCAATGAACGATTCCATCTGATCATTTGTTGTGCAATATGTTGTAAGTAATCTTATAATTATAAAAAGGAAATTGCAATCCAACTTTTCTTAGTCTTCTAAAATTAATTTAATTTCTGTGACTTCATGGATTTCAATAATCACTCGCGTATCGGTTTATCTTCCCACTTTCCTGTGTTCAGAGTGTTGATTTCTGATGGTGGGTTGCTTTCTTCCTTTCCTAATTCTTAGTGCATATTGCATCTACGGTAAGTCGTGTGTTCTTACTTTTAGTCATTCTCATCACCGTGTAGACAGTTTATGCTCATAATTGAGTTTACTAAAAGCAGAAAGGTATGCAAGAGGTCAGCTTCATCGAGTATTAGATTAACTGTTAGGGAATGATTACAGAAACAAATATGGGGGACTGCCTTTCCCAGTTGATTCATTGTGCTTGTGAAGCAGCGCTCTTTAGCAAGTTATAGCATATTATGATTTTCAGAATATCTCACAAGTTTTGCTATGCATAAAAAATACCTGGGAAGCAAACATTTCCAAATTTTGGCTAAAACTGTAAAACTATCTGGAAAAACACTTGGCGGCTATAAAAGTAAAAAATATATATATAAATAATAATAAGACCAACGACTAAAAATCATTGTCATGTCGCTTGGCTTCTCAAGTCCAAACAAATGTCTTAGGGAGACAAAGTCCGCCAAGTTGTTTTTTGAGTCATCGTCTTAAAAGGAATTATCTGCTCATTTAACATTTTATTAAAGACTTCGCGTCAAAAGGAGAAACAGTAAGTTGTCGTCTACGAATGGAAAAAAACAGCAGAGGAACACAAAAGGAACTAAGACCGAACAAATTTAACAAGAAGCATACATCTCAAGTTTCTAGTACAAGTCTTTGAACATATAACGTCGTACTGCAATCATTAGTACAATTTAACTAAGGGTGGAATATCATGTTTATAGTAACATGTTCCTCCTAAGATTGATACATATGACCAAAACCTCCATGAGTAATGTAAGAGCACTTCTCCAATGCGAAACATACCTGGAAAGCTTCAATATCATCAATAGTCCCTTCAGTATTAAACTTTTCCCCTTGTTCTCCAACACAAACCATCACGCCTAATTCTTGAAAACCTTGATTAAAGGAGCCAACATGTCCCATTTCATACAGTTGGCCTGATGTTTCAAATAAGCCATCTAATTTCATAAACTTGATATTATGCTGCCTGCAAAGCCGATTCATAAGCATGCTTGAGTAATTGATTCCCAGTGTAGTACACACCTTACTTACCTCTCACTCACCCCATCGTAGCTCTCACGGCTAGGGATTTTGCTTGGTTTCTATCAAGTGTCATCCATCCAGAGTCATCACAGTTATCAGATAGTTTTGATGGTCAAAGACCATGATAATCTAAGGGTGCACTACCTTTTAAGGTATTGGCTTGCTTACTAACAACAAATCCGTAACATCAGAGAATTTTTTTAATGTTTGATGCATGCCTTGCCATAAGGCATCCCTCCTATCCCAGAGGCAACTTCCGCCAAACCCAATCAGAAAAGAAAGTAAAAGACAGACCTAATTACTAAAGTCACAAGTATTTATTGCAGTCCATTATAGTTTCAACTTTTAAGATGACTAGTATAGTTCTCGTAACTGGCCAAATTCCCAGATATCTTCCAATCCCATATACCATCAACATGCAATTAATGACCCTAGCCAAGCCATTTTTTCTATGCCAGCATATGCTGTGATCAAATAGCAGGACCAACACCTGCTTCTGTATTGCTCTCTTGTATGGTAATAGTAATAGGCTGCCATCCTGTATGATGATGAATAATCCATTTCTTTAAAGCAATTGTCATATTTAAAATCTGAAGTACATCACCCAAAGAAAGGTATTGCAGGCAAGCCTTTTTCAAAACCAATGCTGCTTCATATCTGTCAACAGTGACAAACCACAAAATGGTTCTCTAATCAGATTTTACAATATGATGAACTCAAAGTTGCGAGCAGTATAAAAATAAAAAATGTCTACCTGCAAGTGGAGGCCATCAGGGCAGATCGTCCAGTTGATGAAGTTAGAAACGTACGTATTTCGTCCCAAGTTGTTTTTGGGTACTGATTAGGATTACCAGCAATAGGATTCACACACCTCCATAGTTTGTCATTTTTACCGATAAACAATTGTACTGCACCCAAATTTTGTTTCACTACCATATTGTTCTCAATTGCACTATCCAGAGCCTTCCGTACATCTATATTGTGATGTTTTTGATCTCCAGATCGAATACAATCAGCAATGTTTGCTTCAGTTGGCATAATTTTTTCGGCTTTTAGGGTGTTCAATGCAAGTAGAATAATTCCAATAAGGCCTTGCTCATAGACTGTAGGTGATGGGTGTCTATGAGCTCCCCGAATACCATCACTAGCAGTAGTACTAGATACCACTTGGGAGGATAAAGGATTTGGAAGTCCAGGAGCAATGGGGTACCAATTGTTCACTGGGCCACTGTTTATGGTCTGTTCTTTATGTGGACCAAAGGTAGCAGGATTTGGAGACTCAAGAGAGCCTGCTTTGAAATCTTTTATGGTTTGTCTATGGACATTAGGAACATCTTTCGTATAATTGGAATATTCGGACATACTTAGCGTACAAATATCAGGCACATTTGTCATAGGGGCTGACAAAAATCCAAGTTCATTAGGTCTAGGACGATAACCATAATTTTGATGAGAATGGAGAGATGACATACTATCAGCTGCAAAAGGCCGTTGTTGTATGTGGGGGATATTTGGCCTCAATGGCTGCATAAATCCATTCTGAGAACGACCAGAACTATCTTGTGCAGACCTAGCTGTAGGGTCACCACCACGAAAAAATTCATGGGGAGCTTTCTTAAACTGCTTTCCTTGTGTATAATCATGTTGATTTGTACCACGACCAATTTTCCCTTTGTTTCTCAGATCACCAACCCTTCCACTGGGAGACAAATTTGGATTCCCTACAGCAAAGCCTTCAGAACTGGGACCCAGTTGCTGAACCGATTGAATAGATTCAGAATTCCTACTTTGTGACGTACCAGCAGCAAGTTGCGATGATTCATTACTTGTAAGCGGAGCTCCCCCGGCGGATAAGCTAGTCCAAAGCCACACACTCCTTGCAGCAGCAATGAGTGGTGCAGAAGCCTTTTGTGGCTGTGCCAAAAGTATATTATACCTCCTCATACGTAGTTGATGTAAAGCATTAGAAAAATCTCGGTCACCGGAAATAAGCAAATAATTCGCTGGTGCAGGGTTGTCCACTGCCCAGAATAGCATATCTACTAGAATTTTCTTGTCACTCGCATCTTTCACACCTGCTCAACAATCATAACTCACAGCGTCATCAATCAAGACTGTTTTCTTATCCAAATAGCAACTACAGATTAACCAATCAGGATATAAACACAATAAAACCTCCAAAAATCAACAAATACAGTTCATTCCATAAAACAACCAGATCAAGAAATACATAAGCGGATCACATTCCAGAAAAGAAATAAAGTTCATGCCGTAACTCCAAACCCTACAAATGATCAAAATCTCTAATGAAAATACGAATACAATATTAATGGAAAAAAAAGTACCAGCTGGGACGTGATTTAGCGCGATGCCGGTGCTAGAGAGCGCTCGTTGAACGGGCTCAGGAATACGGTTTGTGTCGCCGTAGGCGGAGATGGAGACGGGACCGCAATAGTTGATTTTGGCCAAAGCAGTGCTTATGTTCTTGGCGATTGTGTGGGGGTCGCACACTTTCGGCACTTGGCAGTTCTCTATATCCCACCAAACCGATGTCTTTGCCGACACGTACTGCGTCTCCGCCACGTGCGGCGACGCCGCCGCCACCGCAGTCGTCGCTGTGCTCTCTCCGTTCACATCGCCGACCATGGTAAGACTTTCGGCGTCAACAATTCAGTATTATCATCTATGCGCGTTTAACGTGTCTGACTGTCTTACTTTCCCTTCTTGGTCCCTGCAAGCCTTCAAGTGGCCAGTCCACTGTAGTTGGAACTGATTTTACGATGTTGCCCCCCAACGCAACGGAAGATCTAAGGACCCAGAATTGGAGAGGTGATTTGATGCAACCGATGCTAAGCCATGATATTCTTCTTCAATAAGAAAATTAGGGTCCACATTCAAAAGCCTACCTAAACTACGGAAATGGGGATAATAATACTTTATGAAAATGCTTGGTGAGGTCATCGAATATTTAAAATAATTTTATATTTTTTAAATTAATTATAAATATATACATAATATTTTTAATTATAAAAAATAATTATTACACAAGGGTGGAACTAAAATTGAGGTAATTATTTTTATTTCTCTATTCAATTAAAATTGTGAAATTTTAAATAAAAATAAGAATCATAATTTTATATTTAAAAAGAGAGTAGAGGTAAAAAAAATTAATCTATAAAAAACTATTGATTAATATTTTAACTACATATTTTTTTACGTGTAATTCTTTTAAATTTGAATTAAAGTTATTATCAGTGTGTTATAAAAATTAAATTTATTACTTAACTTTGTTTCAATGATTTTAACAAATGCACATAGTTAGTAATTTAATTTTAATCTGATTCAATAAAAACGCATAATTGACTGCGAATTTTCTCGTCATAAAAACAAAAGAAGTTGTTTCACGCATGATAGTATGTGGAACTTTGAAGGAGCCATTGAATCTTTGATTCCAAGACATATTTAATTATTTGATTAACTAATTAAATAAATTTGGACTGTAAAACATTCCAAAGTCCATCTACTACCATAATTCCAAGTTAGAACCGTGGATTATTTCATGAATGCCTGCAGTATCGATACTACCTCGTCAAACTAATAATACCACAAAGTTCTAAGTCCAGAAAGACCAGAACCGTGTAAACTCTCATGGAACTGAGCAAATTTCAGGCCAGATAAGGAATTAATTGCCTTCAGTTACATATAAGATTGTTATAGACATAGGCTTCAATCCAAAACTGATAAAACATAACAATTTTTTAGTGAAAAAAAAAAGGATTGTGACAGAAATATAGAAATTAGAACTGTATATAGGCTGACACTTTATGAGCAAATCTTCATTTTACAACTTTTAGGCTTGCTTAATTGAATTTCTGTTTTTTATTTTCATTTCTTATTTTTTTAAATACAAAAATTGAAAAAAACAGTACAAAATTTTTTAAAAATAACACATTAATACAATACATAAACCGAAAAAACAACACAGAAACTGAAAAAACACACAAAAATCAATACAAAAATACAAAAACTATAACAAAAAATCACAACCAACAACCTAACTAAACATGCCCTTAGTCTTGCACCGGTGTTCACTTGTGCGTACATGCGGAAAGGAAGGGCGCAGGAAGAGAGAGCTATAATCTTAACAACTTAGTGCTTCACCATAGGATCCAGCCATATTCAAGAGATTGGGGTCTGACCAGCGGGTACAGGCCGGGCATTTAACAAAGGTTGGAGGGCTTTGACCACAATGCTCATGTTTGGCCGAAAGTCAGCTTCATATTGCAGACACAAGGCAGCAACAGCAGCCATCTATAATGAAAGATATTCAGGGTTCAGAGAAAGGTTTAGCGCCATACAAAAGTCCAAATTTTCACTTATGCAAAAACTGTTGAAGTTTCCTGCCATTGGGGAGTTATTGCAATAATCACAGGGCACATGCACCCCTTTTCCAGGTTTAGACATTTCTTAGGTGAATGTAGAATGTTGCTGAAACTTGACAGTTCATGGAAGTGATGGTGAACGGTCCACCTGCCAACTTTTTCAACACAGGAAGTGCCATATGGATGATTAGCACAGATCATAGAAAGTTATAGCGAATACCTTTGCAACTGCCTTAGGTGGATATTCTACTTGAAGTCTTGCATCGACACATTGCCTAACCTTATCTTCACTCAATTTTGGTGTAGCCTACAGAATTCAAGTTCTAATAATCAACAAGGATACGAATTTTATTAAAAAAAAAGGAAGAAAGAAGCAAGAAATTTGTGTCCATTTCAAGAGCTTTTATCATACAGTATTAGCACTAGACATGGGATAATAAGCAGAAGAGTACCCATGTCACCAGACTCTGCTGTCCTCGAGGTAATGTGTGATCAACAGGCTTTCTCCCAGTCAAAAGCTCAAGAAGGACAACACCAAAACTATAGACATCACTCTTCGCATTCAATTGTCCAGTCATTGCGTATCTGCCAACAACATAAAAGGAAATAGCATATGCTGGTGCTCAGGGTTTGTATTCACTTATCAACGTTATAAAATTCAGGAATGTCTGTCTAACTTTAAATTATGTTTAGTTTGACCAGAAGGGAGCCGAGGTCAAAAAATCTAGCTCTACAGTTTTACTAACTTTAAATATAAGACATCATGGAATTAAACTAATTCTTCGTCCAAAAAATCTTTTAGCATTCAGTTTTCCATAACTAGATCAAAACAGAAATTAGCCTTCAAAACACAATCTCAAATAGCTTACTCAGGCGCATGGTAACCAAAAGTTCCCAAAACACGGGTGGAATGGAGACGAGCTGCCGCATCGGGAGCTTGATTTGACAAATCAAAATCAGCAATCTTTGCAACAAAATCATCAAAAATCAGCACATTGCTAGACTTAATGTCACGGTGTATCACATGAGGATCAGCCTTTTCATGCAAGTACTCAAGACCTTTAGCAGCCCCAACAGCAATTTTTACACGTTGATGCCATGAAAGGACAGGACCAGGTTGCGCTCCTTTAACACCTTTCCTCCCTGCATTAAAAATATGTCAACAAAATTAGGCAAATATCACCCGACATTGCAAAAAATATTTCACTCTCTGAGAATAAATCAAATTTCGGTCTGCTCAGAGCTCAACATCTGTAATGAGTAACTTGCGTCAACTACCTGGAAACTTTAAAATGTACTTATGTGCACGTGGCAATGGCTAAAAGATCAATGATCGTTACTCAGCAGACAAGCGTCCTCTCCCACCACTCCCCCCCCCC
>JAOXYD010000009.1:10632529-10647678 GCA_028565735.1 Pinacopodium congolense | reverse complement strand
GTAAATGGGCATGAATCACAAGAAGGTGGGTTCTGGAAAATTAATTCCAGAACTCCAACTTTCACAAATAATCCAGGGGAAAGGAGTGGACTGTGGTCCGATTCAACCAGGGGGTAGTTGCTTCCTTCCAAACACTGCGATTTCACATGCCTCCTACGTCATGAATCTTTACTACAAAACCGCGGGAAAACACACATGGGATTGCCATTTCAATGGCACTGGGATGATTATTAGTCAGGACCCATGTAAGTACTAAGCGGCCATCTTCCTTTTGGGCTTGCCTTCTAAATATAATTCTAGTTAGCCATGGAGCTTATTATAATAATCTTTTGCAGCTTATGGAGCCTGTCACTATCCATTTTAATGAATCACAGAATCGAGAGAACGGAGACATTGATACCAAGGAATGGATGTTCCTCCGTTTACATAACGGTTCTACTTCTACGTCAGTATTGTAACACGTTTCTACTTCTGTATCAGTTTATTTAGGGAGTGTTTAGTTCATCTTTCTGTTTTCAATTTTTGTGTGTGTATTTTCATGCATTTTTATGTATTTTTTCAATTTTTGTGTTATGTTTTTATTTTTGTATTATTTTTGTAATTTTTATATTAAAAATAAAAATTCCAATTAAACATGTTCTGAAAACTTTTTTTTTTCTTCTTTTCTCGGCTGACAGTGGACCATGATGTCACTCAATACTTCCAGCGTCATCAATTAGAAAGATGGTAAACCATACATTTTCTCATAGCTGAAACCAGTAAATGTAAATGGAAAGAACGAAATTTTGAAGAAGAAAACAAAAAGATGTTAATTGAATAGGTTATATATAGGGCAGCAGAAACAAAACAAGCCAAATGAAATTATTGTTCAACTACCAATAAAGCACGCTTAAGCAGCAATAATAGAATGGATCTTTTTGTGTCTTAAGCTTGGGGCTTCTCCCACTTGAGGGGCTTAACAACCTCCCAGGTGAAGTCTGGATCGTCTCTTCCGAAGTGACCATATGCAGCTGTCTTCAAGAACCTAGAATTACCACCCCTCTTGAGATCAAGGTCGATGGTCATCATCCCAGGCCTGAAGTCGAAGTTCTCCTTCACAATCTTTAGGATTTCCTTGTCTGGAATCTTCCCAGTTCCATAAGAGTTCACAAAGACAGACAATGGTTCAGGCACACCAATGGCGTAGGAAACCTGTACGAGGCACCTGCGGGCAAGACCATTTGCTACAATGCTCTTGGCAGCTTGTCTAACAATATAAGCACCACTTCTATCCACCTTGGTTGGATCCTTTCCAGAGAAAGCACCTCCACCATGAGCTCCCCAGCCACCGTATGTGTCAATGATGATTTTCCGGCCAGTGAGACCAGCATCACCATGAGGACCACCAATGACAAAACGCCCTGACGGGTTAAGGTGGAAGATTGTCTTCTCATCAAGGTACTTCTCAGGGATAACAGCCTTGATGACATGCTCCTTGAGGTCAGCAGCAATTTCATCATTTGTGACAGTCTCATCATGTTGAGTAGAGATGAGAACAGTGTGAACGCGGACTGGAACCATAGCACCATTGTCATCGTAGTACTCAACTGTGACCTGAGTCTTGCCATCAGGTCTTAGCCAAGGGCAGGTTCCGTTCTTCCTGACCTCAGTGAGACGAGCCCCAAGCTTGGTAGCAAGGACATGGCTCAAAGGCATGTATTCAGGTGTCTCATCAGTGGCATAACCAAACATATGACCCTGGTCACCAGCTCCAATGTCTTCTGGGCGTTTGGTGAAGTGGCCATGGACACCCTGGGCAATATCAGGACTCTGTTGTTCGATGTTTACAAGGACCTTGCAATTGTCTGCATCAAGACCTACATCATCTGATACAAAACCAATCTTACGGCATGTATCACGAACTATCTTCTCATAGTCAACCTTGGCTTTGGTAGTAATCTCTCCAAAGACCATGACCATGTTGGTCTTTGTGCATGTCTCACAGGCAACCTTGCTGTCAGGGTCCTGCTCAAGGCAAGCATCGAGTACAGCATCTGAGATCTGATCGCAGAGTTTGTCGGGGTGACCCTCGTTGACTGATTCAGATGTGAATAGGAAAGTCTCCATTTGGTTAATCTGCAAATTATAGAAGCAAAGCAAGCATCTTTATACACCAAACTTGTAATTACAAAATTTGATGAGGCAGGCAGGTGAAAAGCCTTAGGATGCCTAAAGAATATAGACTAATAGAAAAGAAAGAGATATATGCTCAACATGGATCGATATTCTTTATGCTAACTTTGAGCACAGTTCACAGAAGGAAAGAATCTTAGGTCCAAGAATATGCCTTGGTGATTTATCGAAAGTCTATACTCCTACAAAGAGCAAGTAGCAAAGAAAACAAAAGATTGTTATATTCCTCCAGCACTGAAATGGGATAAGAATCTAAAACCCAATAACTTCAGATCTCCCTCTAGTCTATTGAACTCATCCAAGTAAAATGTCAGGTCTTACGCAGGAAATGTATTTGCACATCACATCACAAAAGTATCTGAGTTTTTATAGATCTCCCACAAATTTTTATTCTATGATCAGCAAATAAGAGCACAAAGCCTCAACGAAATGCAATTTTTTATTTTTCTTCAACCTCTGAATCAGAAAAGGCAATTGATTTCAAATCTAATAGTTAATAAATATAATAATTATCACCAGATCTAGTCCAAAAGACGCTTAATCGCTAAGCAAGCATTACACTTCCTGCTATCAAAGTGATGAAATATGTTACCAAGCACAAAACGCAGTTCTTGGCTACCAAACTAAAATATATCCCGACTCTAAACTTTCATTACCCATCACATTTTCTTCAAATCTACGAAAAAGATAATAAAAAGAGAAAACAAACTCATAATCAAAGACAACAATGCCAATGCCATAAACTAAGTACAAACATGAATGTCAATATCCAAAACTTCCAGATCCGTCCATTCTTCATAAGAAGCAAAGAGCTCGAAACTCACCACAAGCGTCAACAGCCCAAAAACAGAACTCAATATCCCAACACTAAAAGACGCACAAACACCAGATCTCAGAGCAACTGAGCGGACTTACTAAACAAACTGCATAACATTTGCAAGACCCACAAACAAACAAAACTAGAGGATAGTCTCGGAACCAGAAAGACTCAAAAATTTTTTGCTCAGCAAACACAAAGACTCAATTTTTAACATGCATCAATCAATGAGGCTGAAAAAGACCCAACAGCATCATGAAACCTAGGATGAAAATGGAAGCGTAAAGGCTAGAGAAACTGATTGCGAGTACCTTCGAAATAGGGTCTCCGTGCAGATCAAGAGCTGCGTGTATGTTCTTTTTTTAAACTCTTGCCGGACCCCGAAACAAGTGGTACTCGAATGAAGGCGACGATTCTGTCGATTAACGAGGCATTATTTATAGACTGAATTCTACCGATTTGGACCGGTCACCGGACCAACCGGTCCTTGGAGACTTTTTAAATACAAACCAGAAATCTATGCAAAAATGTTCTTATTTGTATAGCCGACAAAATATAGCCGTTGGATGACAAGAATTTAAGAGGACAGGATTTGCTTGGGTTGGTGAGGATAGGGAGAGAGAGAAAACAGTTACGAAAGGTGATGGCTTAGCTGACGTATGAATTAGGTAAGAAGTAGCAGTGTATTAATGGGAAATGTTACCGGGAATAGGCGGTCGCTCACCAACCGGAGTTCAGGTAAATCGGCTTTGACGGCTCTGGTAGGAACTCGTAGGAGGGTCTTGGTTGGGGCTCGGTGAGATCTCCCGAGACGATGCTGAAAACTGTTCTATCCGGTAACCCGTCTCACATTTGCAAGCCCTGTTTGGTTTGAATGTCTTTTTATCACAACGGTTAAATTTGTATTTTAAAATTTTTTTATATGTATATTCAATGAATTTTTAAAATAAAAATAAATTGAAAATATGTATTTAAATAAATTATTTGTTAAATAAAATATCTTAAATTTGGTTAAATGATAATATCATCCATTAGGTGTAGTAACTCAACGAGGAGGTTGGTGATTAAAATTCTCTTTTTATTTCTATTAAAATATGGGTATGGAATAGCTTCATAGAAAAAAATAAATAAATATTGTAATTGGATGAATAAATGTAGACAAGCATTTAAATGATCTGACCAAATTATGATATGAAGGTTTAATTAGAAATAAAATTTCCTGTTAATTTATCAAGTAAATTATATAATGCATATATTTTATAAATTATTATATGTTTTGATAATTTATTTGCTCTATATTATTAAAATAAATAAATATATACAGGAATTGAAGATGAGATTTTATTTAGGGCCTGTTTGGTAATATTTATGTTTTCTATTTTCTGTTTTTATTTTCAAAAATAGAGAAATAAAGGAAAAAAAACGTGTTTGTCTGTATTCTATTTTATTTTTCTATTTTTAAAATTAGAAAAATATAAATAAAAATAGAAAAATAATAAAATGATATTTTTCTACATTTTGAAAACAGATTTTATAAACAGATTTTTTTACATAGAATAATGAATATAATCTATTGGCTAATAATATATTTTTAAGGTGTATAAGAGTATTTTGATCAAATAATTTAAATTTATTTCATATTTGATTATCATATTAAATTATATATTTTTATAAATTTCAACCAAACATATTTTTATTTTTTATTTTTTTATTATAAATATCAAGAAAATATGATTTCATTTTTCTTTTTAAGAAAAACAGAAATACAAAAATAACAAATAACAAATAAAAAATAACAAATAACAAAAAAATAGAATATTACTAAACGACTCTTAAGTTACTTGAGATGTTTTGTAATTTTTTTCGAGAAGTCCGTTCAAAGATCCAACAAGCACTTGGGTACATGCTTACCAACCCCCTGAATGAAAAGCCGGCGATGAATTCAAATGTTACCCCTTGGCGTCTATAACGATGACTCAAGTCATCATGGAATAGTTTTATTTAATTAAAAACATACATTAATGTCAATAAAATGTTTTCTAGACATAAAAATAAAGGTTAAATATGCTCTATCAATAGTTTTATTTTTATTTCAATTCTTGTATTTTGAAAATTATCACTTATTTTCTTATAGTATTATTTATCTATTACTTAACTTTGTATCATATTCTATTATTTATTTATTTATTTATATTCAAAATAATGTATAACATTTTATTAGAGTTATGACTAGATATAATATATCAGAAAATGTTGGCTGTTAACTAAATATTACCATAAATAGTTAATAATAATTTCAAATATATAAAAATTAAATTAGAAAGGGCAAATCACGTAAGGAGAGTCAATATAGTTGACATTAATAATAATATTATTAATCTTTTAAAAGGTTAGTTCATAAAATCTTTCTGAAGTCTCCAAATATTTGAGGTCCCAATTTTTTAAAATAATTTTGCAGGATTTTTATATATTTAGAGATGTGATCGCACTATATTAAGAGAGTTGAATAATTATTTGGGTTGAGTTTGTCAGTTATGTATTCAAAAGATAGTGTTTCAAAATAATAATAATAATAACAATAATATCACTTACACGTTAGTAGGGTGTGGCATTTAGAATTGAATAGTCAAATGTGGTCTAATTAAACATATGTATAATCTGGGGATATGGAGTTGGTGAGTCATTGACAAATTGAAGTCTTATATGGAACATGGTCCCTTAGTCAATGCCAGCCATCTCTACCGCGTTTGGCCACCAACCCATCAAATGAATATCCCCAACTTCAACATTACATCCAATTAATTCAGAAACAAAAAGAGAAGAAAAATTTTATTTGGATTTACCATGTTTTTATTAAGGTTTAATTAAACTAAGCAAAGCCTAGAGGTGACGTGGCAGCAACTCGAAAGTGGGGGCAGTTGGGATTTGTTGGGGGATTAAGAAAGGTGCGGGTTCCAACCCCACTTTAATAAAAATAAATTTAAAAAAAAAACACAGACTTCTCCCAAAAGCTTGGGCCAACAGGCACGTGCCGGTGGTGTGCCGACTTGCCAGTTAACATGGAGCGGGAAATAATCTAATAAACTAATCTATGATGAGTTATTAATGACTTTGGACGAGAAATAATCTAAAAACTAATCAGTGTTGAGTTATTAGATCAATGACTTTGGACTTTTTAAGCTCAATTCAATTCCTGTCCTTCTCTAATGCTTCTTTTATTGAGAACTCAGATACTTGGTGTAACATTCTATGTTTGTTCTTCGTTTTTCTTCCCTCTCTACAATCTAATTTATATATTTGCATAGCATTGAGAATAATTCTTGGGTTGGGTGGGGTAATATAGAGTCGAATAATTCAATTAATTAGATTAAAGTCCCTAAATTTTTTATTGAAGATAAATAACTCGTTTATCATTAAAATAATGAAGTGATATATATATATATAAGACTATTATATCTTTTTAGAATTTGAAGATATTAAATTATAGATGTCTATTGTATATAAATAACAATTAATTCTTTATTTTTAATTCAGATAACAAAACATTTAATACATTCTACTTACAATAAATAAATAAATAAATATTGTGCGAAATTTGTAAGAATAAATATTTATACTGCATGTGTTTAAAAGATTGAATATTATAGAGCATACCACAGTAGTAGCTAGCTATTGATTCTGTTTATTTATGTTCAATAACTTGTAAATAGTTATATAATTATAAGTTGTAAACACTTACAGTTATAGTTATAATGAGGTGGAAGTTAGTTACTAACCAATCAAAACTTGTATATAAACATCTTGTATTCAATTGGGAAAAGAAAAGGAAAAGCTCACTTTAGTTTTTGGAGTTCTTGATTCTTAAGTCTTGAAGTATCAGTTTATGGTGTCAAAGCAGGATTAAGATCTAGTTTTAAGCTTTAGATTGTTTTGTGATATAAAAAATCTTTATAAGTTTCTACTGATTGAATCATGAAATGAGAGCAAGAAGATCACAAATTCAAGAAGTATTGGATAACAAAATAAATAATGATGAAAGCCCATTCTATTTACAAAGCTCATATCATCCAAGGATGATACTTTCAATTACACTATTAAATGGAAATAACTATCAATCTTGGAGTTGAGCCATAAAGATTGCTTTAGGAGCAAAAGTAAAGTTAGATTTCATTAATGGAAAGTGTCAAAAATCAAAGGAAGGCTCTTGAGATTATGATTAATGGTGCAGAGTGGATTTTGTGTTCACATCCTAGATTTTTAATGCCATATCAAAAGGAAATAGTTGAATTTTTTCTATACACTTGTTCTGTAAAGGATTTATAGAAAGAGCTTGAACAAAGATATGGAGAATGTAATGGATAATCGCTATATCAAATTTGAGAGAAATAAGCTCAATTTCACAAGGAGAGATGCTAGTAGCAATGTATTTTACCACACTTAAATGCTTATGGGATGAATTAAACTGGTTGGGCCTAATTCCACAATGTAATTGTAGAACAATAAAACTAATGATTAAGATAGAGTCGAATGATAAGTTGATGCAATTTCATTTGGGATTAAGTGATGAGCATGATACAATAAGAAGTTAGATTCTTATGATGGATCCACTTCTGAGTGTTGATAGAGCATACTAAATGATATTAAGGGTTGAAAAGCAAAGAGAAGTAAGCGTAAATTTCTCAAACAACTTAAAAAGTGAAATGTTAGTGCAAAATCAAAATAGCTAAGGAAATAAAGGAGCTGGTAAAGGACATTCTAAGAAGCAGATTGATAAAGATGATCAATATTGTGATTTTGTAAAATGAGAAGGCATATAAAGGAAACATACTTCGAGATTATGACTATCCTGAATAGTTCAAAGGATTGAAATAAAAGAAAGGAGTGGAAGGAAGTAAAGTGTTTATGAATATGCTTGAATCACAATTGGACTATCTAGTAGAAGGAAATAACTAACTAAAAAAAATGATGTTGTAAACATGATTTAGCAAGGAATAGAAAAGCATCTCAAAGTTAAAGGCAAGTAAGGTGGTGGATGATAAAGATGTAATCAATTTTGCCCACTTTAGTGACTTTGTAGGTACCACTCAATTATACCTTTAGTTATATTACTTTAATTGAATATAATTCCTAAATAGTATGTGTAATTATATCCATTTGTTTAACAAGCCCAAACTTGTTGAAAAATAAGTTCCTATCTACTTACCTGATGGAACTATAAAGAGTGTTGATTATACAAGGGATATTAAACTCTATGATAAACTTATCCTCACTTCATCCTTACATATTATTTCATTTAAATATAACCTTCTTTCTACTAATAAAGTGGCCTATATTGCATATACAAAATTTTATTTTTATGTAAATTTCTAAACAGAACCTTGTGAATAATGAGATCTTAACGGTGGAAAAGGTGATTGTAGGTTTTTGTTTGCTTGATGATATATCCTTTAATAGAGAAACAATAAGCCATTACTCTTTCATCCTAGATAGATGTTCAAATAAGCTAGCTTAGTGTCTAAAAGCTCACATTATGGATTTTTGGAATCAAAGATTAGGCCATCCCTTTACTGTTGTAATGAAATATTTAAGTTGCTGATTAAATAATAAAATTGTTAAATCCATTTCCTAAGAGTTGTATCAGTACAACAGATTGATTTGAACAAGTATACATGGATGTCTGGGGTCCATACAAGAAAAGTTCCATTAATGGTGTTCATTATATTCTAATCATTGTTAATAGATCCACCTAGACTTATTTGTTAAAATGTAAAAGCCAAATAGCTCAAGTCATTCATAATTTCCAGAATTGATTTCATACTTCTATAACTAAGTTCACAAATGATAACTATCAAAGTATTCTTTGTAATACATCAGAAAATATCATGTTATACTCCTCAGCAAAATGGGATTGTTGAAAGAAAATATAAATATTTGTTAAAGATAGCCAGAGCTTTTATATTTTAATCCAATTTAACAAGATAATTTAGGGTGGATTCTATTTTAACTGATACTTAAATTATAAATAGATTTCCTTCTTCAATTCTTCATTAAAAATCTCTTTATTTTTTCTTATTAAAAAAAAGCAATATTATCAATTTATAAGAAGCTTTGATTGCTTATATTTTGCTTTAAATACTATTCCTTATAGAGATAAATTTGACCCTCGAGCTTTTAAATCAATTTTCATTGGATACTCTCCTGGGCCAAAGGTGGCTTATAAACTGTATGATCTACAAACACATTAAACCTTCATTTCTAGAGATGTTATCTTCTATTAGAATATATTTCCTTTTAAATCATTATGAAAGACACCTAAATATGTTCCTTTAACAAATCCACAAGATATTCTTCTTGATCATTTTTAATATCTAAATAATCAATTTCATGAACTTAATCCAACCAGTATAATTTCTAAATCTCTAGATATCTTTCATGGTATTAAACTAAAGATGTCCACTTACCAGAATAATTTTGATGCACCAGTTCACGTGCCTCAACCTACACTCTTAAAACCTACAAGAAAGAGTATCAGATTAAAACAAAGAATCTACTAGATGAATGATTTTGTTTCACATGTTGTTGTTATTGATATAGTATTTCAAAATTGTGATAATTTAGTTTATTCTTCTAGTTAGACAGCTCTTACATTTTCATACATGATTTCCCCTTATATTGCTCCTCGCTACATATGTTTTTTCAGGTAATATGTCTAATATAGAGGAACCTAATAATTTGGAATAAGTTAAAACTAATCCAAAGTAGTTGAGTGGTATGAAAGCTAAATTGCAAGCACTTGAAAAAAATCATACTTGTGATATTATTGAGTTACCTGAAGGAGAAAAGGATATAGATTCAATATAGGTGTATAAGATAAAATTAAAACCAAATGAAACTATTAATAGATATACAACAACGCTAGTTACAAGGGGTTATAATCATAATGAAGATGTTAACTACACAAACAAATTTTCTCCAGTTGTCAAAATGGTTAAAATTAGAATTTTAATAGCTATTGCACCTACAAGAGGTTGACATTTATATAAAATAGATGTTAACAAGCCATTTTCACATGGATTTATTGATGAAGAACTCTACATATTACCACTGTCGAGGGATATATAAAGGCAGCACCTCTTTATACAGTCTTAAACAAGTGTCTAGATAATGGAATCAAGAGTTCATTAAGAAGCTTGAGAATAATTCTTATGTTGCTCTTATTGTTTATGTAGACAATATGTTGGTGACAGGTTCTACAAAGGGTGGTATCTAGTAGGTGAAGTTTTTTTTTACACTAATAATTTACTATAAGGGATATGGACTCTTTAAATATTTCTTAGTGATAAAGGTTTATTTCATATGATTTTCCTTTATGTTTTAATGTGAATTCATTCCTATTTTGATTTTTAAATGTTTGATATAAGTTTTGAAATGTTTAATTTGTAGGTTAACATTAAATTGAAGTAAAATTCAAGAAATTATGAAAATTGGAGCTGAATCAGGAGCAAAACTTAGGTATATAGCTAGCTTGTATTTAACCTGTGCAAGCCCACGTTTAAGTCAACATTTGGAGTCAAATGACGGTATTCAAATGACATCATTTAACTCCCTTCAATGGTCGTTTAAGTAGTGGTCGAGACATTTCCAACTGATTCTTCAATTCTAATTGACTGTAACTTATCCGCTTGTAGTTGAGGCATATATGAAGCCAGATAACCAAATTTCATGGAGGAAGATCAGATTTAGGCTCCTAAATTCAAGATTTGGCTTAGGTTTTTTTTCTTTCTCAAGTTAGGTTTTCCTTATGTTCTTCTTTTCCAGACCTTGTTTTTTCTTCTTCTTATTTTCAGGTTTTTGAAAGGATTTTAAAGAGTTCATTAATATGTTTGGAGGCTATTTAACATATTGGATCTTAATTTGGTGCTTTCTAAACACTTAATCACTTGTTTCTTACTCCTTTGTTTATATATGTTCAAGAACATGTGCTATTATGAATGAATCTGATTTTTCTTGCATATATAGGATGTTTTAATCTAATTTCTTACTAAGTTTAGGTTCGTAAATGGATTGAATGAGTTTTTATCATATGATTGGATGATAAGTTTTGTTTATGTGAGTTCTTAAAGCTTGTCTTAACTAAATCACTTAAGATAAGATGGAAGATGATTAAAGATCCGAGAAATCAACTTTAATCATTGAAAAAAAAATCAATAAACAACATGATTTAAATCAAAGATCCGAGAAATCTACTTTGGATAATCATAAGGTGCTAATCTTGAATATGGAATTTAGAATTAAAACTTCTTGAACTTTAAGTTTAATCCTTATTAATTTTCTTAACCATAGCGATATCTTGATTTAGTGAAGATCCTAAATTAGGCATTTTAATCCTTTCCATAACTCAATTAAGTCATTTAGAGCCTAAGCCTTAGAAAGTTAGTCAACTTGGTAATTCTTAATTCAGTTTGCAATTTATAACAATGTTTGGAAGTTTTTAAGTTAACTTAATTGTTTTAAAGTTAATTAGTAGTTCTTATTTTTTATTTTAGCAATCTTGATCTCTCTAGATAATTGTAATTCGATTATCTTAGTAATCACCCTATTCCCCATAGGTTCGACATTCCGGAATCATAAAAATATTCTACTTTATTACTTATTAACCGATATACTTGCCATATTTGTTAGTTTTGAATCATTTTAAGAGAAATTGTACTCGAATTAGTTGATAATTAAATTGGATAAAATTTTGTCTCAAACCAACCTATAACACCTAAGTTTAGAGTTAGTTAGAAAAGGTACTATTACTCCTCTACCTAGGGATTATAGGTTTGATGATGAGAATTCTCCTCCTTTGTCTGATCCTGATAAATTTAGAAAGCTAGTTGGATGTCTCCTTTATCTTGGCTTTACACGACTTGACATTATACATTTCATATAGCAGTTGAGTCAATTTGTTCAAGCACTAATGGAATAACATTGGATAACTACATTTGAAATATTTAAAGCATTCTCCATCACAAGTTTTTTTTTTTCTATATGAAATTCATTTAATCTTCAGGCATACTATGATACAAATTAGGTAGCATGTCCTTTTAGCAGGCTATCATTGACATGATGCTATATTTTCTTAGGAGATGCTTTAACTTCATGGAAAACAAAGAAACAATCTATTGTTTCTAGTTCTTCTGTAGAGGCAGAGTATCAAAGCTTTTCTACTACCATATGTGAACTTCAAAAGATTTCCTATTTGCTGCATGATTTCAAAATCTTTGTTTCTTTTCCTATGTCTTTGTGGTGTAACAACTAAGCAACTTTGCATATTACTACAAACCCAATTTTTCAAGAGAGAACAAAATTCTTAGAAATAGATTGTCATCTTGTTCGAGATAAATATAAACAGGAATTTGTTCTTCTTCGACGTATTTCTTCTAAACATCAATTAGTAGATCTTTTTACTAAGATTTTATTAGCTCATACTTTCTCTTATTTGTTGTCTAAAATGGGTTTGTATAATTGGCACTAATCTCTACTTTGAGTGAGGGAGGGAGCTATAGAGTATACCACGATAGTAGCCAGCTATCGATTATGATTATTTATGTTCAATAGCTTGTAAATAGTTATATAGTTAAAAGTTGTAAACCGATGTAGTTATAGTTAATAATTGTGTTCAACTAGAGGTTATTTACTAACTGATCAATACTTGTATATAAACATTCTATTTTCAATTGAAAGAAGTAATGCAAAAGCTCATTTTACTATTTGAAGTTCTTGATTCTTAAGTTTTGAAGTATCGATTTAGATATTTATTAAAAAATTAATATAAAATTTAATTGATTGTAGTATTTGTTAAATTTTACAAATAATAATAATTATTTTTAAAAAATTTCAAAAAAATCATAATTTATTATTTTAAAAAGGATTGATTCATATATATGAAAGGAATGAGTAAAACTCTAGACAAATTAAGCCTAGTAAAAATTAAAATTTTTAGCTAGAATAAAATTCAAACAGAAGAAAAAAAAACTCATTTTTGGCCCATGGATGTTTTTAAGTAAAAGCTGTCATCTTTTTTATCATTAAATTTTCTAAAATTATTTGGCACACGATACCGATTTTCCAGGGAATTGAGAAGCCTAGAAAAGGAATTGATTCTAAGCAACAGCTTGAGTGAGTAGGAGATTGAAGCTTGACCGTGTAAAGGGTTCTGAAGTCTGAAACCTATGGAGAAGGAGCAATATTGTCGAAGAAGATGACGATCCCCGCGGCTTGCACTGAAAAAATGACAGGGGAAGCCCCTCCGTCACCCCATGATTCATTTGTTACTACTATTATCAGGTTTCATGACATTGAGTTTTACGTTGGTAGTGTCAGAGCTGACGACGTATGATTGGGACTGCTACACCGAGTTTATTATATTTAGATTAAGTTTCATCAATTAATTGAACAAAATTATGCAATAGTAAAGTTTTTTTTACTCATATTAAAGAATTAATTACACATTAAAATTTTTTCTTTCTATTTCTATTTTTATATTTTAAAAATTATTATTTATTTTTTAATAATATTATTTAACTATTGCACAAGTTTTTTCATTATATTTCATTATTATTTTATCTATTTATAATTTTAAAACGAAGTTCAATATAATTTAAAAATTATAATATTATGTTATTTTGAGTAAAAATAAATATAAAATTTTTAGGATAATTACATAATATTATAGGAGAATAATTAATAATTTTTAAAATATAAAACTGAAAAAAATTACATGAAAAGATTTCGATGTATTTAATCCTATATTAAAGAAATTGATAATATGTGCACAGTATCAATACCATTTTGAGTTTCAAATAAGTAAAATAGAAAAATTAGAGGATTACTCCATTTGAGAGCCTTCTATGTGACCCCGTGAAAATATGAAGAGTGTACTTGCGAAAATACTATAGGGCCACGGCCATGGGAGCTTCCAAACAGCCCCCAAGTCTTCCCCGTTAAAAGCAGTAAATTGACAAATTTCGGATGTAGTTTCAGTCCCACAGGTAAAGCGCACTCGTATTGTCTTGGAATATGTATCACTGTACCACACATGTTTCACAAAAACTGTTCATATCCTACTGTTCGATTATTTAAATTTTAAGCCATATTTTTTTGCTAAAAGAAGTGTAATTTCTCTTATTTTAAATTATTAAAATTATTTATATTATTAAATATTTATCAAATTATCTTAACAAAATTATTTGTAACTAATTTTTGAATATAATATATATAACTTTACTTATCTAAACTTAATAGATGTTTTTGAAAATTATATAGAAATTAAGTCAAAATTAATTTTAGAATTTTAATATTTTGAAATATTTTTAACTAAATTAAAATAATAAAATTAATTTTGAAATAGATAAAATTATAAGATTTTTTTTGTTCTTCTATTGAAATTATGGAGGAGAATATTCTTAAATTTAAAGATTAAGTAATTCATCAATTTTCTACTGAGGTTATGGAAGAGAGTATTGTTACATCTAAAGGTTAAATAATTTATTATCTCAACGACATCCTCTGGCGTACCAAAAAATAGTTGAGGAAAGAAATAGCATATCCTTGAAATTTTCAATTATAATTAGCCAAAGAAAGTTGAAGCAAATCGTAAATCAAATAGTAACAAGAATTTTAAAGCGTAATAAAGCTGGCTACAGCCTTTGCCAACCATTAACGACCACCAGCTAGAACTTCGGATGAAAATGAGTTTCATATCCTGGAGTTATTTGAACCCACGTCTCTCTTAGCATACTTTAATTTAAGGATGTTAATCGGGTGGGTCAGGTCAAGTTTTGGTTGGGTTATTTCGGGTTTGAGTCATTTCGGGTTAACACTAATTCAGGTTCAGGTCGGATCATTCACGTTTGGTTCATTTCGAGTTGAAAGGTTTTCAGGTTCAGGTCGGGTTAATTTGGGTTCGGATCAATTTTAGGTTGGGTGAAATTAGATTTAGGTCAAATTTAGATCGGGTCAATGCGGGTTCACTTGTCGGATTAAATGAAGTTTCATATATATATATGAATTAAAAAAAATTTGTCAGTTTCCAAACCCTAAATTCTAAATAACAATATATTTAATTAATTTTTTGAGATAATTATTCGTAATGTTTCTAATAATTAAAAAATAA
>JAOXYD010000009.1:10617949-10630858 GCA_028565735.1 Pinacopodium congolense | reverse complement strand
TGGTATTTATGGCATGTTAGACTAGAACATTTATGATGATGAAATTGGAATGAATTGTATATGATGTTGATGTTGACAATGTGGTGGAAAATAGAGAATGAATGGGTACTTTTCTATTCTATTTTTACATGTACGAAAATAGTAGTTTATGGGCTATTATATGGATGATTTAGGTTGAGATTTGATGTATAAATGAAGTTGGATTCATGGTAAAGATAGGTGTTATTGAAGTGCTTTTGAATCTAGAAAATTAGAGCTATAGGTTGAAATTCTAGAAATTTTAGTTTCGATTTCATCTTCCCTTTTTGATCTATTTTAAATATCTTTAAAGGATGAATTTGAAGAAATTCAAAGAATTAAAGTTGTAAATATAGGCCTTAGCTTGACCTTTATGAAAACGGCTTGATAAAATAGTGACTAGATCTTGAGTTATATATTTATTTTCCTAATATTGTCTGTGATAGACCCCTGTGTAGGAACCTTATATTATTTCCTAATTTTTTAGAACTTTAGAGCTTAAATTAGTCAAAGCATAAAACATTAAAGATTATTATTGATGTCTTATTAATGCTTCTGTGAAATAGTTTGGTTAGAAGATATCTTGATAAGTTTATGTAGTTAATTGAAGTCATAACTGTAAGAATGGACTGTTTTGATGTATTTGAGTTCAAATATGAAAATTATTATTTGTTTAAGAAATAAATGAATTCTTTTAATTCAAACATGATCTTAAGAATGTGAGAAATGTGTATAAGGTATGAATGAATGAGCACTGAAGAACATAGAGTAATTATGAATGAGAATTGAGTAAATGTATGAATATATATTGTTGGAAAAGGTTTGGTGAATGTATAGATTTAGCTTGCTGAAATTCCAAATTTAAGGTAACAATTGTGTGAATGTTATAAGAGGCTTTTGATTATGAAAAATGTTCAGGGATAAGTTTATGCTATGCATTTTGATACTACCAAAATGTACAGTACGCTGAAAAATCATTTCTGGTGGGTAGGGATGAAAAGGCAAGTGGTAGAGTATGTGGTTAAATATTTGACTTGTCAATAGATTAATACTGAGCATCATGCTTCGATTGGGAAGTTACAATCATTGATAATTCTGAAGTGGAAATGGGAAAGGATTATTATATATTTCATTATAGGTTTGTCGAGAACTCTGAGGCAACATGATGCCATATGGGTTATTGTTGACAGATTGACAAAATTAGCCCATTTCTTACTTGTAAGGGAGAATAGTACAGTAGATCAATTGACCAGAGGTATGTGAATGAGATTATAAGATTGCATGATGTCCCAGTATTTATTATATTTGATCGGGATCCTAGATTCACTTTTAGATTCTGAGGTAGTTTATAGTTAGCTTTGGGTACGAAGTTGAATTTCAGTATAACATTTCATCTTTATACTGACGGACAGAGTGAAAGAACTATTATGATTGCTGAGGATATGCTTAGGGCTTGTATATTGGAGTTTCAAGGAGTATGGGATCAATATATAGCCCTTATTGAATTTAATTACAATAATCATTACTATAGTAGCATTAATATGGCTCCGTATGAAGCCTTATATGGCAGGAAGTGTCGGTCACCACTGTATTGGGATGAAGAGGTTTTAAGGATCGTTGAAGGTCTAGAATTGATTTAGGACACAATGGATAAAGTGAAATTGATTCGTAACCAAATTAAGGCAGCTCAAGATAGAAAAAAGAGTTATACCGATTAGCATCAGAGGGATATGAAATATCAAGTAGGTGATAAAGTGTTTATGAAAGTATCACCTTGATGAGGAGTGCTAAGGCTTAGTAAAAAGGGTGAGTTAAGTTCGAGGTACATTGGTCCATATGAGATTAATGAGAAAGTTAGACCATTGGCTTACAGACTAGCATTATCAGCTGAAATGACTCAAATTCACAATGTGTTCTATGTGAATATGCTTAGAAGATACCGATCAGATCCGACCCATATCCTACCTACACAGGTAATTGATGTTGTAAGTAACTTGAGTTATGTGGAAGAACCAATCCAAATTATGGGTTATCAAAGCATATAGTTGAGAAACCAAGTGATCCCATTAGTTAAAATTCTTTGGAAGAATCATTCTAAAGAAGAAGTCACTTAGGAAACTGAAGAAAATATGAAGAATCAATACCCCTACCTATTTAGTCAATCAAGTAAGAATTTTGAGGACAAAATTTTTTGGGAGGAGAATTGTAATAGCCTGTTTTCTATATTGAGGGTTAGAGCTTTAGTTTTTCATTGGAAATTCATGAATTTGCATTTCATTCACATGCATATCATTAACATACACACATGGATTATGATTTTGTACACAATACAAAGTTAACATATATACTCAATTGATTCATTCCGGCGTATGAAAAGTTTAAAATGTTTATGATTTGAATTGTGACATGTTTTTTCCTTGCATTCTAGTTTAATTAATTATAAATAGTAAATTTGAAATTAATTGATAAAATTGGAAAATTGAGGGATTATAATATACATTTGGTCCAGAAAAAATGCCAAGTGATAAAATAAATTGATACATGAAAATTATGATGATTAAGCCTATAATTAAATGACATTTGGCATTGATCATTGTGGGATAAATATATTAGTAAGTTGATGACAAAAGGAATTGATAAATGGACAAATGACTGTTATACTTAAATGACATGTGCCTTAGTTTTAATGATGACATACGACAACATAGATACTTGACACATGTTGAACATGCCTTTAGACATATGGCCATTCCATTAGATGATACCTAAGCAAACTTGGTTCAACCCATTCTTATTCTTTCTTCTCTCACACACACCACTGAAACTCTCTTTTTTCACCTTCTTTAATTTGCTTATGGTTATGCTTAATTGTTGCATAAATAATCAATGTTTTAGCCTCACAAAGTTAAGTAAAATATTAGCTTGAAGTTGCCTTACTAAACCTAGCCGAAATCCATCTAACTTTTACCTTGAATTAGTTAAAGCATAAAACATAAAAAATGGTTAATGATGTCTTATTAATGCTTCTGTAAAAGGTTTGGCTAGAAGATATCTTGATAAGTTTATGTAGTTAATTGAAGTCATAATGTAATAATGGATTGTTTTAATGTGGTTGAGTTCAAATATGGAAATTTATGATTTTTTTAAGGAATAAATGAGTTCTTTTAATGAAAATATGATATTAAGAACGTTAGAAATGTGTATAAGGTATGGATGAATGCGCATTGAAGAATATGGAGCAATTATGAATGATAATTGAGTAAATGTATGAATATATATTGCTAAAAAAAGTTTGGTAAATGTATAGATTTAGTTTGCTGAAATTCCAGATTTAAAGTAACAATTGTATGTATGTTATAAGAGGCTTTTGATCATGAAAAATGTTCAAAGATAAGTGTAAAATATGAGTTGATAATGATATAAAGATGTTCTCATGAATATAATGTGATTCAAAGTATGTAACTGATGAATTGAGAATGATTGAATGAGAACTAGAAAATTGTGTGAGTGTATAATCTTAGGAAAAAGAATGATAAATGTTTGAATGATGAATTGAAAGTGATCAAGTGTATTAATTCATAAACATAATTGCAAACTAAATGATGTACAAGTCATAATGTATGAATGATTAAGGGTTGTGAATAAGATTGCATACCCTGAATAATCAATTGAGCATGCGTTAAACATGACACATATACATGCGTAACTTTGAGCATTCATTTGATTGATTAATTAGTAATGTGTACATGTGTGTATTGTTTGATTTAGAGGCACACTTCAACTGAAACCATCTAGACATTGCTGGTTCATCGAGGCAATAATTAACTGGAGTGGATTGTGAGTAGCCTAGATGGGTGATCTCAATTAGAAATGTGTTCTGATAAAATTGTTTGTTTAAACTTAGTTTCTTTATATGAATTGATATTGATATGATTGTGACATTGATGATTCCAGACAATTGATTGTCCGAGAAGTTTGATATTCAGGATTGTATTGGGAGTATTTGTGAATTGAATGTGAAAAAGAAAATTAAATTCTTAACTATTTGTTAAATGCGGAACATAGATTAGATGAACTGTGAAAATTGAATGTTTTCATTGACTGAATGTGATTAAAGACATATTATGTGAATTGTTGCACTTTATTACATGAATATGCATGTTCATATAAATGAGTTATGACCGGAACAACTAATGTGAAAAGAGCTTAAAGCTCAGTTATGCATATCAGAGCCTTAGGCTCAATGTTTAATAAGCCAAGTATCCACAACGGATATGGGAGAGTACTAAAATGATTCCAGTATCCACGATGAACACAGGACAGAGAACTAGGCACTTGGTCACAACAAAGTAAAAATGAAAGTGAGTCTCATTTGCATTTGCAATTATATCTTTACATATGTTCATGAAATTAATTGCACATAGATGTTGAATTATGTTGTGTCAATAATGTGAAATACTTATGTGAAATAAAGTATTGGGATAACTGAGTGACTTGTTCTGAAATGTCTATATGAAGTTGTTGCATTCAGAATGTACTTTCGAAATGATTAGGTAAAGTGATTGTATTTTAAAGTGCTTGTTGAATTATGTGATTATTGTGGAATAAGAGATATAGCTCTGAATGAAGTGTTACATTAATTAAGTTGAATTTTAATAATTGATGTATATGTGTTATGTTTGAGTGAACACATCAATGATAGTTCACTTATTGAGTTCACAAAACTCATTAAAATTGCAATGTTGATTTTTTAGGTACTTAGAGGAAACCTTGCTTGTAAAATAATCTAGTTGAAGTCTAGTAATATCTATTTTGAACTCAAGATATGGCTCAAAGGTCTAGTCAACTATCATATGAGGAGTTTAGATATATGTTGTATAAAATAGTGTGATCATAAATGGCTTTGGATTTGTAAAATATGGTTGGTTTGTAATGAAATGACAGTGTAAACATGTTTTGTTTATGAAATGATATATGTTGACATTTTAAATACTTATGTTCTTTTTGATTCCATATGAAGTACATGTGACTGCTCTAACATGCCATTTCCATAGGGTGTGCTTGGATATTCTGAAGAATGTCAGGAATATGCCCAATGGTAGTGCTGTGTTACACATGCACAACCTATTTATACCCATCTTGAAGCCTTATAACCGTTTATAGCCATTACCCAATGTTATAATTCATTAAATGTTATATCCATTGCCAAATCTACCTGTTGCAAAGTTGTTGTTGCCTTTTCATTATGTTTGGTCAACCTATCTCTCATTCGATTGACTACTGGACTCATTTGGTCGATCTATGTGTCATTTGGTCGACTTATGACACATTCAATTGACTGAACTCCCTTGATGCACCAAATTTTAGCACCACTATGTCAATTGCCATGAAATTTGTTGATTAGCTTCTTGGCACATTGGTCTATCATCCTATAAAATTTCATAGCATTTGGAGCTCTAGAATTATGCCTAATTCCTTTTCCAAGTTAGTTGTGCAGATTTTGGAGGTCAATTGAGCTTGTTCAATAATCCAGCTTCCAAACTTTGTACAAACTTAATCAATCAATTCAACACAAATTCCATTCACTTAGTAACATAAAAACTCAATCATAGAACTATTAAATTCTACTATTGAACTTGATCTTCTATCTTAGTCTTCATACATATCCAATATGCTTCATAAACTCCATATACATCTTTTATCATCAAGACTTAACATATATGTAATTCATGACTTCATTTCTTTAAATATATTTTAACACACAATAAACTCCATAAATACATTAGTAAAAACACATTTTCATCATTAAAACAAAGATGGAACTAACCCTTAGTTCACCAGTTTTTACAAAGTCATTTGATTTTTTTATAGAAGAACGACGTCAGCCCAAATTTTTTGACTTTGTTCTAACTCATCCTAAACTTTAATACTACGATTACAAGGATTTTAAGGGGGTTTGAGGCAATGGATTATAGGCCTTCATTATATGTAACTTACTTTAATTTCCTGTTCTTTTTTAATATGGGACAATTCACTTGTATTAATTTATAACATTTTTGTTGATGGTCTTACCAATTTTGTTAAGAGAAAAATTTGTTAAATGTTATTATTTAAAAAAGGGCTTCAAAGTTGGTTTGTTTTAAATACTTATATAGGCCATATTGGCTATTAAATATTAAAAAACAAGAAACCAAATGAAGATATAAAGAGAGAAAGAGAGATGGACATGAGAATAATTAGTTTGATTCTATTAAGATCAACTGTGTTTCTATGTTAATAAGTTTTTTAGAGGTTTTGTCGTTATATCTTTAATTTGATATTTCTATTTTTCTCTTGTCATGGATTGTTAAAATTTTAATTTTTGATGATTATTTTTATAGTTATTACTTCTAATTATTAATTAGAGAGGATTACTAATTGTACCAATTATTTTGTTTTAGAGAAATATTTAGTGACGTGTATTTGTAGTTTTTACTCTTCTAATTTGAAGTGATTTTCCATATGAAAAATTTTGGTATCTTATGATATTGATTTCTTAAAATATTATTATACTATTTGTAATTGAATTATTTTAGAGTTTGCTCTACTCGATAGTTATATACAAAATTATGGAGAATTAATATTGATATTTGGCTATAATAATTTAATTATTGAAGAGAATTCTCCTAACAATTGTTATCAGAGCCTGTTTTAATTAATTGCTAAGTTTAACTATAGATAAAAGGTTCAATAAAATTATACATATGAATGACACAAATTATCACATATGGAGGAATAAAATAAAGAGTCTTCTATTTTTAATAAAATTGTATCCACCAATATTTGGTATAAAAAACCTTAAAGGCAAATTCGATGGGGATGGGACTTTTGAGTGCGAATGGGTATATAATTTTATTAGATAAATTGTTGAAGATAATGTAAAGAATTATATTTGAGGTAAAATTCATGCTAGGATATTATGAAATAAACTAGAAAAATTATATGCTTCGAAGACTGACAAAAGTAAATTATATCACCTAACAAAATTAATGCAATTAAAATATAAAAGGATAGTTTTGTTAGGGATCACTTGAATAAACATCAAGGATTTGTGGATCAAATGTCAAAGATGGGTGTTAGCTTTGATGATGAAATTATTATTTTTATGGTACTTACATCATTGTTGGATTATTGAAAAACCTTAAATATTTCATTGACTAATTCTACTCCTAATAGTGTGGTGATTATAAAGTTAGTAAAAAGTGGTGTCCTGAATGAAGAGATGAAACAAAGTTCATAAGGTCTTGCTCTTTGCAATTAGATGTTCTGCCTATAACTAATAGGAGAAGTCAAAGTAGAGGTTTAAAGGACAAGTATATGTGTAAAGATACTAGTAGAAGCAAGTTCAAAAAATATGTCATTGTTAAATACCACCACATTCCAAAAAGGAAAATATTAAAAAATTTTACAAAATATTGAAGAAAGGTAAGGGTAATAACAAGAAAGGAGGTGATGATAGTAATAATGAAAAAATAGTCATTACAACTGAGGAAGAATTTCTTATTCTTTATGATGATGATATTTATAACTTAGTAAATTATGAAACTAACTGAGTGGTCAATAGTGGTGTTTCCATTCATACTATAACTTGAAAGATTTCTCTATGCCTTAGTGTAATTTGATAAAGCTAGCAAGTTTAATAAAGAAGGGTTTTGTAATACCTTTCAGAATGGTCAATAAAAGTTGAGTAAGAGTTTTATTGTGATGGTTTAAAGTGAGAAGGGTTCTACACTTTATATAATATAAGTCAAGATCTCTGGAAGCATGGTTAATGTGATTGATAGAGAATGATGACATAGTTGAGATAAGACACAAGAGACTTGGTCATATAAGTGAAAAAGTTATGTCAATATTGGCCAAGAATAAAAACTTAACAGGTTAAATAATACACATTTAAAGAGATGTACTTACTGTTTAGTAGGAAATTAACATAAAGTTTCCTTTAAGAAATCTATGAATTCAACGAAGAAGTCAAAGGTATTATAATTAATACATTTTAATGTGCATAGCTTGTAAACCCTAATAGCATTCAAGACGGAGGATGAATTGAATATTTAAAAATTTTCTAAAACTATGTATTAAACCACCTAATCCAATATGTGCAAAGATGAAGGTTATAAATTGAAACTCAATCTATATGCAAATATTATGACGATATAACATAATAAATCAAGTTAAAAAAATTCAAGATCAATCATAATATGCATAAAATTAAAGAGTTAACGGAAAGAAAGGATGGGCTATGTATAATGGCTCGATTGGTGCTAATCAATCTTTAGCCTACATTCATTTCCAATAACTTTGTTAAATTTTTGTTATAACAAATATTCACTACAAAATCTTTCTTTGTATAGGGTGAAGAGTAAACCTTTACCTTAAACTAATCTCATTAATAAAATCTCAAAACCAAGGTTGTAAGAATTAATCTCTAAATAACAACTCAAGCAATTATAACTCACAGTTCTTACTTGATCAACACAATACTTAACGGGTTAAAAAATGCTCGGTGAATGTTAATACAAACTTCACACAATTTCTTATACTCATTCAAGTCATATACTAATATAAGCAACCCAAAATCTCTTTTAATGCTCTCTTAAACATAAAAATTCATAAAAAAGCTCATAGACACTTAGAATGCCTATTTATAAGCCTCTTAAGCTTTCATGGCCATTATAAACACAAAGAAAGATAGTACACACAATAAAAACTGTTATAAAACTAGTTGTTATTTGTCTGTTTGACACATAGATAGGTTGATAGCACACTGGTTGACTTGAAAACCTAACATTGGTTGACCTATATTGAAGTATTGGTCAAACTTTCCCTTAAAAATAAATATATGGTTAAATAATATCTTGCATTAATCGATTGACATGTTTGCATAATTGTTTCCAAGTTCTACAATCAAACCAAATCTATCCAAAACAATTTCAAATCAATTCTGAATTAATTCAAACAAATCCTAAAACTTTCAAACATTCCCTAAAGTATTTATGAAGACCGAGACATCATAATTAAGATAACAAATATATTATTTCTTAGTTTGTGATAAATTAACCACATTTTACAAACTTTTCACTTTAAACCATTTTTCATTTTGAACACTTCATAGTTCTTTCAAAACTTTCCAAAATTTTCTCAAATTTTTTAAAAACATTATTTTCACTCCCCAGCTAATTTAAACAAGTTCTAAAATTTTTCAAAATCTATTTTAACCACCAAAACATTTCAATTAACCTTAAGAACAAAATATGACTTTATTGGTAAAAATTTTCATTCTAATCAAACTTTCAACCATTTAAAAAATTGTAAAACTTTAACAAACTTCTCAAAAACCAAATTTTACACAAGATCTTGACTCAAATAAATCCAACACACTCAAATAAACTCAATTAACTTTCTAAATTATTTTGATACATCAAGAGGAATATATTAAAAATAATTCACACAATTTTCTGTTAATTATGAAACTTTATACTAATGTGACATTCTAAACTAATTTTTATTATGCACTCAATTAAACACAAACAAATTTCCAAATCACTTTGACACAATAAGATGAATACTTTAAAAGTAAGGAGAATAAATGCATCATTGGTCAACCTTTTAGAATTTTTTCAGTTAAGTAATCAACCTTTAAAAGTTTTCAATTTGGTAATCATCCTTTAAAAACTCACTCAACTCAAGAAAAAATTAGATGTTGTTAATTTCATACTGACGAAGTTAATGGATTTTCCCATATGGACATCCATATGACAAAAGTGTTAATGTCGCGTGGGTGTCTATTTATACAATCCCAACTTTTAAAATTTTCAATTCAGTGACCAAAATTTTAATTTAGTGTCCAATCATTAAAAATTTTAATTTAGTGTCCAATCATTAAAAATTTTAATTTAGTGACCAATTTTTCAAAATTCATTCAAATTAAGTATGATTTGTTTATTTTCCTTATAAAAATAACAAATGATTAATTCAATAATATTTTATTAGGAAGTATTGTATAATAACTTATAAGTTTAGCAAATAAATATTTAATTATATGTTATACTCTTTTTTAAAGAATATCAAAGACTTAGACTTGATGAATCTTTGACCTAAAGGAAACAATTCATAAATAAATCTTTTAAAGTAAATATATTGTAACTACAAAATATCTTTTCACAAATAAATTTAGATTTAAATATATATTATTGATTTATAACAATATATATAAACATAAAAAATAATTTATTTTTTCAAAAAATTAAAAATTATTCCATTGAAAATACTCAATATATGGTCTCAGTATAGGTTTTTAAATTTTTTTAAAAGCATATTATTTGATAGTTTTGATACTTCGACAAACTACAAAAATTTAATAGTTTTACTACCTCGTGAATTTAATCTTTTATAATATATATGAAATAAAAAATTCTAAAAATATTAATTTTCTCGTACAAGAAGACCAAATTCAATTCATTTCATTTCAATTTTTAATTAATAGAATAATTATTTTTATGAATTATTAAAATTATTCTATTTTAAATATTTTTATTATTCTATTAATTAATTTTACATTGATAATATGTTACTTTCAATTAAAAAATAAATACATGATTTTGTTTCTTAAAGTGATGTCATACATTAAGTTTTTTTAATAAAATAGTTTTCAATTTTTTAACGAAGTAAATTCTTTTTTATGTTTATATTTATTCTTCGTTATAAATCAATAATATATATTTAAATTGAAATTTATTTATAAAAGATATTTTTTGACTATTATATATTTAATTTAAAAGATTTATTCGTAAATTGTTTTCTTTAGATCAAAGACTTATCAAGTCGAAATCTTGGATATCCTTTAAAAGAAAGTTTAACAAGTAATTAAATGTTTGTTACCTAAACTTAGAAATTGCTATAAAATATTTCCTAACAAAATATTAGTGTATTAATTACTTGTTATTTTTGTAAGAAAAAAACAACCTTTAATCTGATTTGAACGAATTTTAAAAAATTAGTCACAAAATTGAAAAATTTTAAAGGTTAGAAATTGAATTAAAGAATTTCAAAAAGTTAGTCATTCAACTGAAAATTTTTAAAGGTTTAAGTCATATACGTAGACATTTATGTGATACCAAAATCCGTTAGCTTTGTCATCATGAAACTAATACTATTTAACCTTTTTTCCTAAATTGAGTGAGGTTTTAAAGGTTGATTATTAAATTGAAAGTTTTTAAAGGTTAGACACTGAATTGAAAAAATTTCAAAAGGTTAATTACTGGTATATTTATTATCCTTTTAAAAATAATTTGCATAATTTTTCTTTATTATGAATCTTTATGCTAATGTGACATGCTAAATCAATACCTATTATGCCAACACAATAAGCAAATTCAAACAAAATTTTAAAACTTTTGACAAAAATTCTAAATGCAAAAGTCTATGGATCAATTGAGCCCTTAAAGCATTAGTAAGTTTATGAAAAGCTTACATACAAAGAATTACACATCTAAACCTATTTAATCTCAGTCTTCATAATCTTGATCTTCTATTCTTCATCCTCTCTTCAATAGTTATGCTACGTCAATCTTTTTCTTCATTTGAAATACCAACTTTGGCTTTAACATATGCAAATTTAAATATATTACATTTACGTATATTTTCAATTTCGCTAAACTAAATCATTAGTATCAAAAAAAGTTTGTCATCATTAAAACCAATAATTAGGACCTCTGTTGGTTCAATGTGGTAAATTTAAGACTACATCATTTTGTGGCTCTTATTATTTTATGGTATTTATTGATGACTACTTAAGGTAACTCAAGATTTATGCCTTGAAGAATAAGAATTAAGTTATGGATGTATTCAAACAATTTCAAGTCTTAGTTAAGAGATAAATTAGGAAGAAGTTAAATTACCTTAAGTTAAATAATAGGGATAATATATTAGGTCGCTTGAGAGATATTATAATGAGTAAGACATTTGACATAAGATGACTCTGCAAAGATATTTGACACAAGATGATTGTGCTTAAGACACCTTAGTTGAATGGTATAGCTAAGAGGATACATGCAACACACACATACCCTTTAAAAGGATAGGTAAATATTACCTAATATAGGACTTAAACATATTAAAATAATACAAAACATTGCCAGAATTCAAACAAACAGCACATTGAATTTATTTGAATTAAAGTTATTACATTTCTAAACTCTTAAACAAAATAGTACACGTCTTCCGTTTAAATACACCAATATTTACAAACTGTTAACAAAATACATCATGTCTCATATTATTACATACAACTCAAACATACGTTCCCAAATAAAACACATTCTTCGTTAACATTGTGGTTGTTATTATCCTAGACTTCAAACCCTCCTATCTGAACCTACACGAGATAAAACCATCGTGCTAAGTATAAAGCTTAGTGGGGAATAAACTAAATAGGGTATAAGTTGACAACTGTTACAAACAGTCATCCAAATAGTCACATATTAAAAAACAATCCAAATATCATAGGCATTACTTTTTAAACCAAACCAAAAGATCATGAAACTCAAAACAAAATATAACATATCAAAACATATTACACATTTACTAACTCACTATTATTATAACTAAATATGATACAGTCTGGAAGCATTTGCTTATTCCAGAACAGAGCTTAAGTGTTTCAGACAAAGTTTATTTATATCAAAACTGAGCATAGAACAGAATACAAAACATGTTAATCTATTAATCCTTTATGTTGAACCAAGGAGGTTCTAATCATGTGTTTTGATGATGGCAAAACATTATTATGACTAATGTTTTAGTGTTTGAAAGGTTTATAAGATAGGTTGATGGAACCTAAGGTAGAAGAGC
>JAOXYD010000009.1:10604566-10616464 GCA_028565735.1 Pinacopodium congolense | reverse complement strand
ATTTACAAGTCAGGAGGCAAAATTTGACCAAATTTTAAAGAATCATCTTCATCCATCCATAACTTTGACGTATATGTAGGTCAACTAGCTGACACTTTATCTTCTAGGAATGCAGGTAGCCTACCAAGTGCCACTAAAGCAAATCCAAAAAGAACAAATAATAGTAATCACACTAAGAAGTGGCAAGCAAATGGAAGAGCCAAGTGTTCAAAAGGGTAACCAAACAAAGGAGAAAGACAAGGAGGTAAAGGAGGAGAAAGAAGATGAGAAGTCATGTATGCCACCACCACCCTATAAACTGAAGATCCCATATCTATAAAGGGTGAGACAACATCAGGTAGATGCTCAATTTTTCTAGTTTTTAGAGAAACTGAAGAAGCTTCAAATAAACTTATCTTTGGAGGAGGCATTGGAGTATATGCCTAAGTATGTGAAGTTCCTTAAAGATATATTGACACGTAAACACACTTAGGAGGATATCAGATGGTGACCTTAACAGAGAATTGTAGTTCAATTATTTCAATCAGCATGCCTTCAAAACTACAAGATCTGGGGAGTTATACTATTCTATGTGTTGTTGATGATTTTGAATTTTCTAAATGCTTATGTGATTTAAGTGCAAGTATTAACTTGATGACATTGTCTATTTTTAGAAAATTAGGGCTAGGAGATGTAAACCAACATTTATGCTTATTCAGCTCGCGAATCAATCCATCAAGAGGCCACTTGGGGTTGTCGAAGATGTTCTGGTAATAGTGGACAAATTTAAAATTTCAGTTGATTTTGTGGTATTGGACTTGAAAGAAGATAGGAACTATCTATTGATTTTGGGTTGGCCCTTTATGAATACTAGTAGGGCATTAGTTGATATGCATTAAAGGTGGATGCACCTATACCACCCTATATCATGAGAGCACCTGCTCTAGAGATGAAACCCTTACCTTCCCATCTCAAATATACATTTTTAGGTAAGGATCACATGCTACCCATCATTATTTCTAACCAATTAGATTTTGAGGAAGAGGAGTAAGTGTTAAAGACCATTAAGAAAAGAATGAGGCCTATGGGTTGGCAGATTTATGATATTAGAGTCATTAGCCCAAATATAGTCATGCACAAAATTTACCTTGAAGATGGATTTAGGAAGGTGAGAGAAAGACAAAGGAGATTAAACCCGAACATACAAGAAGTGGTGAAAAAAGAGGTGGTTAAACTCTTGGATGCCAAAATTATCTACCCCATCTCTTATAGTGAATGGGTAAGCCCATTACAGTGTGTACCTAAGAAGGGGGCATGACCGTGGTTGAAAACAAAAAAGGGGAATTGATTTCGACGAGAACAATCATAAGTTGACGTGTTCACATTGACTACAGAAAGCTTAATACCGCAACTAAGAATGATCACTTTCCCCTACCCTTTGTAGATCAGATTATCGAGAGAGTGGCTGGGCATGCCTTTTACTACTTTTTGGATGGATATTCAGGTTACAATTAGATCTTTATATATCCAGACAATCAAGAGAAAACCACATTCACCTGCTTCTAAAAAACCTTTGCCTATAGAAGAATGCCTTTTGACCTTTGTAATGCCCTAGCTACTTTTCAATGATACAAGATGGCCATATTCGTAGATATGATAGAGGATATAATGGAAGTGTTTATGGATGATTTCTCAGTCTTTAGAGACTCCTTTGATAACTATTTGAACAATTTGGATAGAGTACTTCAAAGATGTGAAGAATAGCATCTCATCCTCAACTGGGAAAAGTGTTACTTTATGGTACACGAAGGCATCACTTTGGGACATAAGATTTCATGCAAAGGAATGGAGGTGGACAGAGCCAAAACTTATGTTATTGAGAAGCTTTTGCCACCAAGCAAAGTTAAGGATTTTAGAGTGTTTTTGGGAAATTTTGGGTTTTATTCTTGATATATTAAAGATTTCTCTCTTATTGTTTAACCCCTTTTCTAATTTGTTAGTTAAAGATGCATTTTTTCACTTTGATGCTAACTGTTTAAATTCTTTTGACAGGTTGAAGGAGGCACTTGTATCCGTACCAATTTTAACTTCACCAGATTGGTCCTTACCTTTTAAGATCATTCACAATGCTAGCATCCAAGAATTAGGATGTGTTCTAGGACAGAGAAAGGAGAAAAGATTAAATGCCATCTACTATGCCAAAAAGACATTGATATGAGCCTAATTGAATTATATCACTACCGAAAAGGAATTACTTGTTTTGGAGTTCCCATGCAACAAATTCTGCTCTTACCTCTTAGGTTCAAAGGTAATCATTTTTACTGACCATACAACACTAAGATATCTGTTCAATATGAAGGACACCAAGCCAAGGCTTATACGGTGGGTATTACTCCTACAAGAATTCGATTTAGAAATACGAGACAAGAAGGGAGCAGAGAATCTAGTGGTAGACTACTTTTCATGTTTAGAAGGTGGGGAGATGTGATCAAGTGCAGACATCAATGAGCACTTCCCCGATGAATCCTTGATGTTGGTAACTGAACGTTTTATTCCATGGTTTGCTGATAAAGCGAACTACATCACATGTGATATCCTTCCTCCCGACTTAACTTGTCAACAAAAGGAACGATTTTTGTTTGAGTGTCCTTTTTATCTATGGGATGAACCAATCTTATATAAGATTTGTGCCGATGGACTAATCCGTAGGTGTGCTCTTGAGGATGAAATGCTTGAAATTTTAACATAACATCATAATTCATCTTATGTAGGTCATTACGGAGCTAACAAGACTGCAGCTTGGGTATTGGAATGCGAATTCTTTTGGCCTAAACTATTTAAGGATGCGCATGAATATGTTAAGAATTGTGATTGATGCCAAAGAGTAGGAAATATTTCAAACCGGGATGAGATTCCACTCTCTAACATTCTAGAAGTGGAAGTCTTCAATGTATGGAGAATCGATTTTATGGGACCATTCTCATCCTCTATTAGCAATACTTATATCCTTATAAATGTGGATTATGTCTCCCAATAGGTAGAAGTGGTAGCTACCCTAACCAATAATGGTAAAGTTGTACAGAAGTTCATAAAATGATTGTTTAATAGGTTTGTAATATCAAGAATGATCATTAGTGATGGGGGAACACTCTTTTGCAACAAGCTTTTTGAAGCCATGCTCAAGAAATACGTAGTTTACCATCGAATAGCCACACCTTACCATCCACAAATGAGCGGGCAAGTTGAAGTGGCGAACAGAGAGCTTAAGCAAATTCTTAAGAAGACAGTGAGTGATTCGATGAAAGATTGGGCTCTAAAGCTTGATGATGTGCTTTGGGCATACTACACTGCATTCAAGACACCAATAGGTACTGCTCCCTTTCATCTTGTCTATGGGAAATCTTGTCACTTAAACGTGGAGCTAGAGCATCGAGAGTATTGGGCTACCAAGGCTTTGAACTTCGATGGAAAAGCAACTGGTGAGAAAAGGATACTATAACTTAATGAGTTGGAGGAGCTACTATTTGATGCCTATGAGAACACCAAACTATATAAAGAGAAAGTGAAGAAGTGGCATCATGCTCGTATCAAAAAGAAGAAATTCAAGACTGGCGATCAGGTATTATTATTTAACTCTCAACTTCCTTTGTTTCCGAGAAAGCTAAAATCTTGTTGGAGTGGTCCATTTAAAGTCATTTAAGCGTTCAAGCATAGAGCAGTTGAATTGGAGAACGACAAAGGTGAAATATTTAAAGTGAATGGCCAAAGATGCAAACATTATTTTGGAGGCATTCTTTCTAATGAAAAGGAAGTAATATCTCTTCTTTCCCTTCTTTAACTTTATAGTGATTGAGATTTGATAAACTAATGACCTTAATTTAACATATTTTATTATTAATTAGTTAAAAATTTTAATTAAAAATAAAAAATAATAAAAAATAATAATAATAATATATATTAAGGACAAAAATAATAAACAAAAAATATATATTAAGGAAATTAAAAAACAAAAATGTAATAAGAAAAACGAGACAGTGAGAATTACTTGTTGTTGCTGTAATTTTTTAGTTTTTATTACTATTATTCTTATATTTTTTTGTTTCTTTTTCTTTTCCTAAAACCCTAGTTTTGTTAATCCTCCTTCATCAAGTGTAGCCCCCATTCTTCTCTCTTCTTTATTTTTTTTTTCTTTTTTCCACTCAAATAGTCTATTTTGCTCCAATCTTTCACAAACCTTTTATTAATCTTACATCAGACTTTAATTTTTCAATCCCTTTCATCCCAAAATCATACTTTCTTCTTTGTTAATCATTTTTTTCATCATATTCTCATCTAACCTCTTCTTTTGTGTCTCTTTTTATAGATTTTTTACAATATCCATCATTATGGCACCCAAGAGAAGACAAGTTAGAAGCAACAACCAATCCAAAGGCAAAGAGTTGGCCCTCAACTAAGGATCACAAAATATGGCTAAAAAATTTGGTGCTCCTTTTCCAATATTTAGCCATGAAGAAGTTACAAAATTCCTACGTCTCAAAAGTAAGTATATTGTTTCTCCTAAACAATTAAAATTTCAAATTCTTGAAGAGGTTAGATTAAAGGACAAGATTGAACACTTAGGTAAAAAGATAGGTTGGGAGAAATTCATCCATTTTGACTATGTGGTGTTTGAGGAATTAACATTGGAATTTTATACGACTATTCAATATGATCCTAAGACATTAGATGAATTCCAGTTTAGGTTGAGAGGACACCCATATAATCTAACTCATAATATTTTTAACACCATATTTGGGTTTTCGAAATCAAAGATTTATGCTACCCACCCTGATTTTAAGTATGTTACATATCGGAAGAAACTTAAGGGTTTAGATAAGTTTGATGCTCATAATCCATCCAACTCTCTCATACTTAGTCATGCCTATTTAGTTTTGCATAAATTTTTGTGCCATGCAATTTTTAATAAGTCTCTAAGCAACAAGTGTTCAATTAAAGAACTGTTTCTTTTGTGGTGTATGGACACTAATCACAAATTTTGCACATCATACCATATTTTTCATAGTTTTGATCAGGTGATAACCAATAATCAAAACTATCTAGGAATGGGTCACAATGTCAGTACTGTTGCTCAAATTTATAATGTTAATCTCAATGGTCTAACCCCTGTGTCTGTTGAGTATTTCACTTTTATGCATTTGCGATGTGCTGAAATAGTGGAGATGAATTCCTTGGAACTCTGAGACCCCAAAACACGAGCTACTGTGTAACAAAGGAAGTCCACAGGATCATCCTCCACCCACCATCCTCAAGGCAATGACAGCTCTTCTGATGATCTTGACGAAGAGGGTGAAGGGTGGGAAGCTATTTTATCCACCATGGAAGACAATCATAAGATTTTAGAGTGACGTCTTGACTTCGTATAGGACAAGATGAAGCGAATAGAGCAACAACAACATTTCCAAACTAAGAAGCTTCTTAATTTTTTTCACTACAAGGGATCCAAGTGCCTTCCTGAAAGTCATTACCACCGTCCTCCCCATAAGTTTTCTTTCCCTCTACTTATTTATTGTTTGTTTGATCCGTATATTTGCTTTATGTTATTTGCAAAGTTCGTTGCTTATTTTGTTTTGTTACTTTAATCTTTGTGTTCCTTGTCTTTGGTGCTCTCTTCACACATTGAGGACAATATGTCCCTCAAGTGTATTATTTGCATTTGAGTTATTATTATATGTTTTATACAATGAAATTTTATCATAGTAGTTGGAAAGTGACTAAGTGTATGCTTAAAGTTGAATTAGGTGGCTTAAGTAGAAGGTGAACAATGCTGATTGATTAAAGTAATTAGTTGCATAAACTTAGTCAAAAATTGAAACTGGAGTGATTAGTAGAAGGTGAACCATGCTGATTCATATATAAAATTATGTGAGGAATTAAGCTTATATGACTACATTTCAATCATTTTATTTTTCTTGTTGTGTGTGATGCTCTCTTAAGATGATTACCTTCAGAACTTGCTCTGAACCTGTTTGTAATGACTAGATGCATGTTATATGGAAAGGATTAAGGCCTTTTTTGTTTTTAAACCCTTGACTTAAATGACCCACCTAATTTATTATCCCTTGTAACCCCTTTTCATCCTTTAACCTTGTTGTTTCTTGAATTAAATACCTTACATAAAAAAAAAAACTCGAAAACCCCATTAGCCTACCTTATCACAAGTTTAATAAAGTACTAAGTGTGCATTAGTTTGCAATTTTAGCTGCATTTTTCTTCTAAGATAAGATGAGCAACACTTCTACTCTTATAGCACATTGCATTTAGCTACTATTTTTATCATTGTTTTCATATTATTATACAACAAGACAAATAAAGAACAAAATCAAAAAAAAAGAAAAAAAAGAGAAAAAATATATAAAAAAGAAAGAAAAAAATCAAAGTTAGTAGCAACAATAAATGTTGAGTAGTTAGTTATTTACATGCATCTCTCATAAATACATTTTATTATCCACTTGTACATTTAGTGCTTTATGAATGCTTGTGAAGAACCCCTAAAATCTATTTTTGACTTACCTTGACCCTGACCCCATTACAATCTTAATTAAAAGTCCTTTTGATCCATTTAGCATGTAATCTGCGTGGAGGAGAATTGGTGAATTTGCAAGCCTATTGTAGTGTAGTCTCTTATAGGGAGTCTTGAGCGAAACACTAACCCTTAAACACTTGAGTGAATTGAGTGAATATTGTGAGGAAAATCCATCTTCATTTTATGCTTATCTTTGATCAATGGTATCATAAGTTGAGCTTGTTTATACGTACTGATGAAAAGATTATGATGTGAGTAGTAGCTTGACATTTAATGTGCCAAAGTTTGAAAGATTGCATGCACTTCGTCTCTTTGAAAACAAATTTATGGAATTTAATGGTTGTCTTTAATTTGCTTGAGGACAAGCAAAGGTTTAAGTGTGGATAAATGGATAAGTGTGTTTTCATAATATGTTTCTAGGTTGTTTTTAGGTGTTTTAAGTATTATTTTTGTGTTTTAAACATAGTTAGTATGAACTTTTGGATCCTTTCATTATCTTTTAGGTGTTTGATTGTTTCTTGGTATTCTTTAATGTTTGAGGGTAAAATATGAACTTATTTGAGGGATGAGTTGATACACTTCGATGTTTGAAATTATAGGTAACGAATGAGACTCAAAATCAACATCTATTTTCATATTGTAAATTTGGTGATGAATTTGATGATCTTATAGAGCTCAAATTGCATTGAAATTTTACAAGGACCTAGAAAAACATAAGAGTAGCCCACATCTCAATTTTCAGGTCAAACGGAGGTCCATAGACAAAGATATAGTGAACATACCAAGCAAATGTCAAAGTTAGAAAAAGCTAGTTTGGCAGGGAAACGTGGCAAAATGTGTAGGGACGTGTTTTATGAATTTTTGGGATTAAGAGGCCGTGGAAATTAACCTAGCAGCCACATTCTGACCCTAAGAGAGATCTAAGAAAGAAAATAAGGTTTTTGTGGTGAGAAAAACAAGTGAAGAACACAATTTTAGAGAGGAGACCAAAGATTCAACAAGTCATATCCAAATTTTCATAAAAAGGAGGCTTGAACCTACACCATTAGTTTTCTCTTTTCCTTTGCCTTCCTTTTGATGTTTAATCTTAATATTATTTGTTTTAATATGATTATGGATTTCTAAATCTAGTTTAGGGATTGTTCTAGAATTGTTTATCCAACTTTATTCTTATTGATTTAATGAATACTTTTTTGTGTTAATTGTTATGCTTATAATCACTTCGAATCGAAAGATTGTTTTGATTTATTTGAGTTAGGATGCGCAACGAGAGTTGGTAACTTAATGAATCTGCAATCAATAGATTAATAAGTGGTTGAAGAGAGATCTTAACTATTTTATTAATTACTTATAGGATTGCTTCACATCTAGTTGGCTATTTAGGAAAGGTTTTATAGATTGGAATATTGCAAGACTAATTCTATCTCGTTTCAATTAGGGAAAATTAGTTACACCTTGAGAGAGGGTAATGAAACTTTAGAAAAATTTGGGTCAAACACAATTAAATCGATAAGATAAAGGAGGATAAATAAGGATAGAACAACCTTTAAGTCTCCACTATTGAGTATCTTCTTTGTTTTACTTTCTTCTACAATTATTTTCATTTAAGTTTCTTTAATTTAAGTTTAATTTTCAGTTTCTATAATCTTATTTAACCGTAAAAAAAGTAAAATTTAGATCGTTAGGTGTCTAGATTCAATCCTCATGGGATTGATATTAATTATACTATAAGTTAGGACCTATATACTTGCAGTGTAGTTAAAACTAACAAACAATCATTAAAATTGCAACTTTGATTTTTCAGGTACTGAGAGGAGACCTTGCTTGTAAAGCAATCTAGTAGAAATCTAGTATCATCCATTTTGGACGTAAGATATGGTTTAAAGGTCTCGGTAGCAGTCATTTGAGGAGTTTATATAGAGTACTTTTTTAAAGTTTTATTTCATTTAGATATGTTGTATAAAATAGTGTGATGATAGATGGTTTTTTTTTTGTAAAATATGGTTGGTTTATAATGAAATGACAGTGTAAATATGTTTTGTTAATGAAATGAGATATGTTGAAATTTTAAATACTTATGTTCTTTATGATGTCATATAAAGTGAATGTGACTGCTCTAACATGCCATTCCTGTAAGGTATGTGTTTGGATATTCTAAAAAATGTCGGGCATATGTCCTATGGTAGTGGTGTGTTATAGTATTACCTATAAGATTGCTACACCTTATCACCCTCAAACTAGGGGCCAGGTTGAAATTTCCAATCGAGAAATCAAGCCAATATTAGAAAAGACTGTTAGCTCTTCGAGAAAAGATTGATCAATGGAGTTGGATGATGCACTGTAGGAACATCGAACTACATATAAAACACCAATTGGAATGTCTCCTTACAAGTTAATGTATGGTAAGGCTTGTCATTTGCCAGTTGAGTTGGAACATCATGCCTATTGGACCATTTATTTTCTGAATTTTGACTCAAGGAAGGTTGGAGAAGAAAAGCTTTTTCAATTAAATGAGTTGGATAAGTTTCGCTTTGAAGCTTATGATAATTCTAAACTGTATAAGGAACGAGTCAAGAAGTGGCATGATAAGCATATCATCCAACTGGAACTCAAAGTTGGGAAAGTCTTAGTGTATAATTCAAGGTTGAAGTTATATCCAGGGTAATTGAGGTCAAGATAGACTGGCCCTTATGATGTGACCAAGGTATATCTATTTGGAATGATTGAAGTCACCAAAAATCACACAACATTCAAAGAAAATGACTAGTCAAGTTAAGGAGTCTATTGAAACTCTTTCATTTTCCTCATTGACTAGGAATTCTTTTTTTTAGATTGGAAATTGTGTGTATTTTTATCTTATTTTGTGTTTTAGGGCCTTAATTTAGAGATTGAACCCTTTTAACATGTGTTTTAAGTTAAGTATTTTAAGTTAAGTTTGTTTTCCTTATAATGCCTTTAGTTTAGCGTGTTTAATTTGAATTTAGAAGTGTGTTTAGGTTTGATTCTAAAGAAAATTATTGGATAATCCACTCCATATTGTTATAACTTGAGTTAGAAGGATGTTTTGAGATGAAATTAGATTAAAATTGGACTTATTAAGGAGTGGGAAGACCATTAACGGTGGTCTGAGAGCCCACCGTTGATGGATGATCAACCCATCGTTGATCCTTCAATTCTGGAGCATTAATGACGGGCTGATCATCCTAAAATGGTGTTGTTGTTAGATTAACAGGGTGCCATTAAAGGACGAAACAACAATAAATACAACAGCGTTTCACTATTCATCGTCTTTAACCTCCCTTTTCCTATCTAAAACCTATTCGCTCCATAACTTTTAAATCCCCATAACTTTCTCATTTCTCAGACACATGATGTGTTTTTTATGTCCATTTATCACATTTTTTTGTCCTCTATAAGAATATAGCCTTAAATCATTATGAAAATCAATAGATTTTCCAAATATTGCTTTGAATTGTTTAGATTACTATTCATCTCTCAAGGTACATTTTTTCAATTTTCTCTTGATATAGACCTCGATTTGATTGGGCCTTGGTATCATTATGTTAAGAATTTTATTGTCTTACAATTTATACCAATTTTATTCAATATTAATATTGTTAAAAATCAAGAAATTCCAATCCAAAGGCAATATTCTGGGGACCTTCATTAGAATATTTTTTTAATTTTTTGTAACATTTTCTAACTCTTTTGTTCATATTTATTAAACAGTTTCTCGTTGGAAGGTGGCTCGGAGAAAGAGATTGGCCTATGATCCATCAAAGTTAACTAGCCATGAGAAATTTTACTAGTATCAATCTCACTGCAAGAATGACTTCATTATTGAGCGGCCGATTCATTCAAAGCCTGAAACTCAATTCGATCTTTCTAGTGCATTTTAAGTGTTGGGCTGGGAGACAATAATGACCTTTCATAGACCGTTTTACCCTACTTCGTTTACGAGTTCTATGTGAACAATGAGGATAAAGTTGAGTTCGAGATGATTAAGATTCAGTCTTTTATTCGAGGTACTCCTATACTTATCACTCATGGTTCTATTTTTGCATTATTAGAAGTACCTGATGAGGGAGACGTCTACATTAAGAGTAAGGATAAAATTCATGGTGATTCGATTTCTACTGATCTATCATTTTCTATTACTGCTACTAAAGAGGCTTTAGCTTTGAATAGAAATAGCAAAGGTTATACCACTTCTAATTTAGTAGTTTAAGAGTAGTTACCATGATTAGTTATAATGTTGTGCCTTGAGCTAGTTGATTGAATGAGATACGTGTTGATGATATTTATCTATTGCATAAAATGTTGTATGGATTAGGTACTATTCTTAGATTACCTTTGCCTGGTTTCATTATTCTTGATATGTGAGATGTAGTCAAGCTAAAGAGGCCTGCCAAGAATTTTCAACTTCCTTTGTTTATTTACGAGGACATTTAGGCACTTCAGAGTTCCTTTATATTAAAAGTGGGTTGAGGATTTTTCTCAATAGATCATGATTAATGCTTCCCTACTTAATTTTGTTTATTGTAGAGGGCAGTGGCGTAAGACAAGCGAGTGTGAGGCACTAACAATCCCACCTGATCCTCCTAGTGATGAGGTTCTCGACGAGGCTATGGATGAGGCTTCTGCTGAGGACATACAGAGTGCGCATCCATGCTGCCTTTCGTACCACCTCCACCTTCTAATGATGATTCTATGGTTGGTATCATGGCTTTCTTGACCAAAATGGAGTTTAGAATTTCTTTCAAAATCTCTAATTTGGGTGGTATGATGGATGCCCATTTTGATCACTTACCCTTCATTTAGATGGTATGGACTCACGCTTAGCACAACTTAAAGAGCATCAACGATCCCATTCTTAGAGGGATTAAGCTTTGAGTTTAGATAGTCAGTGTCCCAATTTTTAGATGTTTGATGGATTGTTATCATAGTTTTTTTTAGGATTTAGTTTTATTCGTGTGTTTTAATTTCAGTTTCATAATATAGGTTTTTTTAATGCTTTGTTTTAGTTCTGATTCCCACATTTTTAATGTACTGTGGCTCCTTGATTATATTTGACTTACATATTTATATGAATGGAGCATTATTTTGTTATTCTCTATGTTTGATGCTTTTGATTGTTTCAGTTGCTGTAAATTCACCAATGGATCTTCAAGCTTATATCAAATATGTGTACTTCTTTCCCCACTCTCCTACATTATGCTTTTCAATTTATTTATTAAACATTAAGGACAATGTTTAGTTTAAGTGTGTGGGACAGATCATATTGGTTTATAAACTTGAATGTTGCTTGTTTAACAATAATTTGATTTATCATCAAT
>JAOXYD010000009.1:10579548-10598467 GCA_028565735.1 Pinacopodium congolense | reverse complement strand
AAGGTATAATTTGCCCTCTACGTGAGAAATGGTTTAATTTGACCCTTAATATTTTTGAAGGTACTATTTTTACCCCATAATGTTTGTAAAATGATGTAATTTGCTCCCTAATGTTACAAAATGGTACATACTACCTCCTAACATTTACAAAATGGTACAATTTACTCAATAAACACTAATTCCGTTAAAATCTTATACGATAAATGTTAATTTTGTCAGTATTTTATAAATAAACTATTAAATAATTATTAAGAAATTAATTAATAAAATTAGTATTAAAGGGGCAATTTACACCATTTTGTAAACGTTAATGGGCAAAATGCCCATTTTACAAACGTTAAGGAGTAAAGTGATACCTTCAAAAACGTTAGAGGGCAATTTAAATATTTTTAGAAACGTTAGGAGGCAAATTATACCTTTTGCCTAAATTTAAAGTGACTTAAATAGTATATATACAAACATGTTGATGTTATTTCAATTGAAAATTAAATAGAGCTATACGATCAGTTACAAGTAAACTCTTTTATATCTATAATGCAAGGCCTAAATAGATTATTGATTTATGTTCTATAACTAATTGGTTAATTGTAAATTTATTACACAATTTGTAAAGGTATTATTTATCTTATGCATATTTGTTTAATTAACTAATGTATAAAATAAAAGTTTATGAAGTAAATATATTTTTACAAATGAAATTATAATAAATATCATAATTATGATAATGATATTACAATTAAATATTATCCCTAAATTGTTCCTAGTCGTTGCTTTATTAAGATTAAACATTAATAGAGTTGAAAAACTAGCATACGTTATATTTTTTCTTAAGAAGGAAATAATTGTCTCATAGAATAAAATATAAAGACACTTGAACAAATGTATGAATGCTTGTTAGAGAACAATTTCATTGAACTGACCTGATATGATAATTCCATATGAAAAATTACTTGTATGTTTATAGAAATATTCATTGTAATGATTGTATAAGTGATCCTTAGACTTGAACTTACCAAAGTTATCTTATATAAGGATTGTTATATTTTAATACTACTTATAACTATTCTAACCATGGACAGTTAACTCGGTAGTCATTGGATGTAATATGAACCATATGGAGGTAGTTAAGTGATTAAGATAAGGATTCATCACTCTAAAGTAATTAGGAAGAATGTTCTATTGTTCTTTATTAGTATGATTTAAGAAATCCTTGGTTAAGATGGAATGACACTTTAAAAATAGTTTTCAAATATCATTAATAAAATCAATTACTAATGGTAAAGACTGATATGATTAGACTTAAATAGAGAAGACACTAATTTCATACTTTATGTCTAATCAGAACATTATATGACGAAATGATTGAATTATATAGAAAAATTATGCACCATTAGATTAAGTCAAAATTATTTTGGCATTCCTAACATTTAGATGATTATGGTGTGTTATTAGACTTCAATTTTGATCTATAATTATAAATTATTTAATTAGAGAATTAAAGATAAACTAAAAAGATTTTATCTAATTTTAATTATGAATTAGAATTAGAATTTATAATCATTGGCAATATATTAGGAACTTAATAGATCACACATATAGATCAAATGAACAGAGCAAACTTAATTAAGTTAGAATTAATTATGAAGTTTTAAAAATTTTAGACTCAAATATATGATATTAAATTTTATTAAGATTAAATAATAATTATAATTAAAGTGAGACTTTAATTGTAATTATATTTAATTTTAATATTAAGAAAGATATTATATTTTTCTTTATAAAGGAGAAAAAATATAGGAAGGATAGTACTTCTCATTTTATTCCTTTCAAATGTTGAGTTTATCTTAAAGTTGTTTAGTGGATACTATTAGACGCCAGACACGTATATGACTAAAGTGATTCTTCCATCAAGATTTAAGAAGATGAAGATATAAATAAAGTTTCAAAATAAGATACAAATTTAGATTCATACTTATATTTTGTTTATAATTTAATCTTGTTATAGAATATTACGATCTTAGCTTTTCTAGAAATCGAAGAAAATTTTTATTTTGCTTTCGCTACCTGCAATATACCACGTCTTGATTTCTTATAGTTTTCGTATGCAAGTTTTAAATAAAGATATGCCACTTACATTTCTTAAGTTTTAATGTTGAAAATGACTTGACAACTTGATTGATTAAGTCTTCCCCATAAAGACCTTCTCCTGTAGCAAATTGTTATAATGCTATTCATCGTAATCCCTACAGCACCTAAAGAATGTAAATTAGAAGATTAATGCCTAGATGATTGATTTCCAATCCAAATCATTTGTTTGCCACCTTAAAAAATGTGAACTTTATTTGGAAAAATGTTCCTTTAATTATTTAATCTAAAATTTTACATTATTTTTTTTATTTTTGATATTGAATCTAACTACATGATGTGTCCTAAGTAAATATGTTTTATATTTATATTTACAATAAATTAAAATTTTGTATATTTAATTAATATAAATTATAAGTATAATAAGTATTACAAAATCAAGTATATTCTAGATTTAAAATATAATTAAATTTTAGATTAACCATACTAAAAATGTATACTATGTAATTTCACTCATTAGTTGTTGATAATTAGAGGTTGGTCACAAGACTAAGATTGGATTAGAAACAAAAACACATTAGGTAGGAAAATATTAGTTATCATATGAACTTTTAATGATCTACTCAAAATCAATCATGTACCTATATAAATGAAAATTTTATGGAAAATTACATGCTTTGCTATTCATTTTCGTATGAGCAAGTAATTGAATCCTTTGAATAAGCTCTTGAATGGATTTAACAAGTCCCTCAACTTTTGAACAAGCAGCTATAACTTGCAATTTTCCTTAGTAAAATTGTTTCAAAACACACAAGTAAGATCCATCTATATCTTAATGCTTGGATTTCTTAACAGACCAGGACAAAATTAAATATCTAACAAACTTACTTAAGCAACAAACTTAAATATCTAACAAACTTACTTAAACAAATATAGGAAATCTAATAGTTATTTATAAAGAACTTATTAAGCCTCCCAATTCAAAATCCAATAAATATCTTAACTACACTGAAAAGGTACCATTTTCTTTACTAGACTTCAGCTTATTTAATTGGATCACTTATTAGGCCACTTTATTATCTTTATCTTGAATCAAAATTTAATTTTTTTAACAATAATTTTCAAAGATGGTAATTAATAAATTTTCAATTTAAAAAAATCTAACATTCTCTAATATTAATAATCATATTAGTATAAATAAAAATAATAAAAGTTAAGAGAATAAAATAATATTATAGTCAACCTTTAGAAAAATATTTAATCCAAAGATAATTGAATCCATTATTTGATTTTATAAGGCTTTCATTATTGAAAGATATCAAAAACAAGTGTCATTTGTGATTTCGATCCAAAATAATCACGTATAATTGACATGACCAAGAAATAGAATATGTCAAACAATAATACTACTTAAATGTTCTATAATGTATTATATTTCATATTTTGATCTCAATGTCTCCAAAATTTATATTAAAATTGCAAAATAAAAATAGATTTTCTCTTATTATATGCTAAACTGCAATAAAGAAAACATGTATGGTATTAAAAAGTTATATCCCACAATGGCTTATCAATCTACATATGTATATATACACATATTGAGATATCTATATGTGTCAAGAGACATAGGATTAAGACTAAACTATAAATATTCCTAATGACCCATAAGATATTTAAGATTAACATAAATCTTAAGACTTTCATTTGTATTATAATAGTGTAAAATAATTTATATGATTGATCATAAAATAATTATTATTAATAAATAAAATCAATAAAATCATAATACTTAAAAAGCAAATTGTATCTAAGGCAAATATACAATCATCTCTAACTAACAGTAATAAAGGACCTCAAAACATCCATACTAGAAACATGTCTATAAAAAAAAAAAGGTAAAGTCCTTTAGTTAAAGGATCAATTAGTATATACTTAATGAAAATATACTATATTATAATATCACTTTTCTGTACAAGTTTCTTTATGGTTGAATATTTCGCCTCTAAATACTTAAACCATGCGATATTCTTATTGCTATTACTGAACAACTATATAGAAAGATTTTTACAATATAACCAAATAGGTCTAATAAATGAATAACTCACATATAATTTTAGAATTTAAAAATTTCAACGAAATTGCCTGTGAATCAACCTTATAACATACAATAAACTCAGTGTACATAGTTAAAAAGGTTAACAAAAGTGTTTGCTTTACACTTTTTTTATGAAACAACACAATATGTTAACATAAACATGTAACCTAATATGGAATTTCTATTATCTAAACACATAAAAAATTAGAATTTGTATGTATAATTAGATATAAATTCTCAACCTTTTTATATGTTAACATATAATATTTCTTACCTTGAAGATACCTCAAATTTTATTTAATTACATTCTAGTGATTTATATTTGGATTTGACAAATATCTACCTAATTGTCCAATAATAAATGTAATATCTAATACACGCCTAATTATACGTTGTCAATTACATTATAATATGGAACATTCTTCATGACCTATTTTTTAATTTTATTCTTTAAACATATACAAAAGATAGTTTCTCCCTAAAAGAAATTAGTGCTACATAAGGTTTATAATTTTTATATTAAACCTCTATAATACTAGCTCAATGTATACCTTTTGAGAAAGATTCAATAAGGTTGGAGATCTGTCTCAGTAAATCTAAATGCCAAGAACGAAAGATGTTTCACTACGATCTTTCATGTCAAAATATTTGGACAATATATGCTTTATCTCATGTAACATACTCAAATCATTTGATACAAGTAAAACATTATCTATATATAGACGTAGAAAAATAATCTTCCCATGATCTTATAATACAAACATCTCTTATCTTTATTTGCTATAAAGTCAAATGAAGAAATTGCATTATCAAACTTCAAGTACCACTAATAGGAAGCGTGTTTAAATCCATATAATGATTTATAAATTTGCAAATCGTATATCTTTTTCCCATCTTTCCGAAACTTTTCAGGTTGTACATATAGACTTTCTTATAAAATTCTCCATTTAGCAATGCAATTTCAATACCCATCTAATGTAACTTCATATTATAAAGATTTAATATTATTATAACTACCCTAAATGCATCTTTAAAAGATATTAAAGAGAAAGCGACATTAAATTCTATGCTTTCTCTCCCGATGAAACCTTTTAACAATCAACCTAACTTTAAACCACTCAACCTTACCTTTGAAGTCCTCTTGGTATTATAAGATAAATTAACAAGTTCATATACTTGATTATACTGCGTAGATTTCATCTCATCTCTCATTGTATCCCATCATAAATCTATTCAAGGACTAGAAATAGCATATGAAAAAGTCACTAGATCAATAGCATGTCTAATATTATAGTCACTCTTACCAAGATAAATTATATAATTAGAAAATATAACAGGTCTTCTCACTTTAAAGTATATTCTTAATTGATCCTGTGCCACAAGAATCTCACTTTGTAAACTTTTTTTTAAATGAGTGTAAGATAGGAAGGTATAGTAGTATGAACACTACTACCATTTGAAACATGGAAATTATTAGTTTTAATTGACACTTGGAGGTGAATTAGGTTCTTTAAAATTTTTTTAATTTAATGAAACCTAATTATACAAATCTTATAAAAAATTATGCAAAAGCTTAATAAACAATTGAATATGTAATATAAATATTGTAATAAGTAATATGAATGACTTGCAATAATGTAAAGCTTTAAGTAAAAAGTAAGGGTAAGAAAATGCAAATAGATTTTTATAGTGGTTCGGTGTCAACCTCTACGTCTACCTCCACTCTCTAATACCTTGTTAGGTGTTTCACAATCTTAAAAGATTAAAAGTAAAAGTTTGTGGTCTCTTTTTCAAAACTTTAGGATAACCTTTACTAACCTTTATAATTTTACAACTTATAAGCTCACAATGCCTTAAAATACACTTGAATATTATTTCATTTGGCTCATAAAAGTGCTTGAGTAGGGATCAATAATCACTAAGATTGTGTACACAACATCAAAACATAACTTTCATAAAAACTTAACCAAAGCTCTATTAAACTTCATAGAAAACACTCTCAAAATATTTCAATTCATATTTTGACCTGTTTTACAGTTTTTGGATGCTCTCCATACTCCCTAATACATTAATTTGTAGTAAAGATCAGTCTAATAGCTATTTATGATCAATGTGCAATGTTAAATTCATTTAATTTATTTTCCATTAATTTTTACTTATTGGTGTATGATACTCACAGACATAGATCGACCAACACATGCATCTGTTAACTAGTCTAGAAAAAACTAGCCACTGGTCAATTAGTGTATTTTATCAGTTGATAACCAATCTGGTAAAAGCTAGCGTGTTGATCGACTAGCCAAACCCTTTAGTATAGCAATCCTTATACATATTAGTTTTTAACATCTTCTAACACACTCAAACACTTTGAAATAAACTCAAAACACTTATAAACACTTCAAAACATTTTCTTAATTCATTTACACATTAAAAACTTCATTAAAAACATTTTTACTCATTAAGAGGATTATTTTAAAACATATTCACACATTTTCTTATTGATTATATAACTTATATACATAATCTACTATAAATAAAATTATGCATGAAATGAGTCATTTAAACACAATAATGAGACTAAGTAAAACTTACATAAAAAAATTACGAAATTCATCCTATACAAACTCTATCTTAGTCTTCTAACTTAGGTACTCTTTAATTGATCATCATAAGCTCCACTTAAGAGGCAAGTATCATCTTCTAAATATTTTTTCGTATACTTATCTTACCAATACATTAAACAGAATAAAATATTAGTAATAAGATTATTTTATCGTCACCAAAGTAAAGTGGAGTCTCCCTTAGTTTAACATTCTCCTCCTTTTTTATGATGACAAAAAATATGATATTATTCACTATTAAAATTAAAGAAACACTAAAACAAGTAGTACCACTTAAAAGTCACAAAATGTCTCCTAAATATTATTCACTAGAACTCACCCTTTGTACAACTATAAGTAATAAAACAACTATATTTCAATAAAATATTCAAATAATATCACAAAATAAAATCATACTTTTATATCCAAACACTCAAGTTATCAATTTTTTATAGCTCCCCTAAAATAATTCATAGTTTAGCAATAATTTCAACTTTTACCGAACTCAATTTTTTACAAAGCTTAATATTTTAACAAACCAATTTTATAAACTCCATATTTTCAAAACTTTTCAAAAAATCCTCCTAAGTTAATTAAATTCCATAACAACCCCCATCAAATTTATGTATTATATCCATTAAGGTTTAAACTCTTTAAACTCTTTTAAAAATTAAAATTTTAAAAAATTTAAAGGCGTAATATCACATCTAACTCTCTCCCTTTTGGAATCATCATAAAGGTAAAGGTAAACAAATATCCAACATCAAAATGAATCTATTCATAAAAAAAAAAGGACGAGACATCACACACGTTAACCTCCACCAGAAGGAGGAGCTAGTGATATAAAGAATAAAAAGGTCATACATTAACATCTATAATCAATATCATCAAAAGTACATCATCAAAACTCTATAGAATAAAATGATAAAATTCTCCCTAAAAATATCTCTTACTTCATTGATCCGATGGAGAAGGAGGATGAGATAACAGATCTTGAATTAATATACATACATACATATATATATATATATAGCATCAAGCTATGTGTACATCTTTTGAATTTGCATGGAACTCTCATGGAGATGAGTGTCGAAACAATCGACACGTGCCTCAGATGAACGCGTCTATGTACAGTAAACTCTCGAAGTGCTTGAAACACAAACTAAATATCAAAAGAGTCTAAATGAAACTTAGAGAATGTAGCCTTATCATTAACGTTTAAAGATACAGTGTGACTCGAAACAAGCTCATCATTACCACTAAGATGAATAGGAGGAGGTGTGGGTTATTGTCTTCACTAATGTAGTCATGTCATTTGATCATTTACAACTTGATGCCCCAAGCGATTAAGTGTGGATTGCTTTAAAAAATGAAGCTCAAACTCATTTTTAGCGAAAGGAACATGAAAATGAAAAAATATGTGACCCAAAATTAAAGAGTAAGGAATTTATTTTATTTTTTTCTAAGGTAAAATGAATCATGTTATGAAGAATAAAATCTTCTAAATACATTCTCTCACATATCATCAAGGTAGAGAGAAATCATAAATCATCTAAATCTAAAGATGTGTCATAGTTGCCAGAAGAAAGAAAATTGTAATTGATAAATAAATAGTGAAAACAAGGGATTATGTTAAGCTCTCTCATGTTATTAAGTCTACAAGTAATTCATTTCTCACTAGGTAACTAAAAAATGACTTTAACTTAAGGGGCCATAGAATGAGGAAAGCTACTATATTTGGTGAAATAGTTATAAAAAGAATATTCTTAAAGAATAGGTACTCCTAAAATTTCATTTATAGTGTCTCTAGAAAGAAGAACGAAGACACCTTGAACTCTAGATACTAAGTGAGAATCATCACCTACTTATTGCTCTATAAGATTACAAAATAAAATTCTAACATTAGTGGGACTAATCCTAAACGAAGAAGAAAGAAGATGCTCCCATCTTTGATCAATGAAAATTTGAACTATGCCATATTGTTTCAAATGATTTAGATAAGAGGGGGGCAATAGGATGGTTTTCATATAACTCCTTATAAGCATAATCACATGGTTTTCATACAACTTCTTAAAGGCATAATCGTGAAATGAGGAGAATCACTATCATGCCACTTACCCCCTTGAGAAACATGTGATCTCCTACCTCTAGCCATGTTACCTCTTTATATTCTAACCATGATAGAAAACCAAGGTAAAATTTAAAGAAATATAAGGAAAAATCTAATAATTATGAAAGACAAGATAACTTCTGAAAGCTATGAGAGTGATGATATGCAAAGGTATCCATATTGCTTATAATCAACAACACCACCTGCATATAGGAGTAGATGTCTATGATCAACTATTCAACTAAATTCTAAACATCTATATGCTCTTATATGAATGCATGCTTAAAACATATGCTAATTATTAATTTAAAACTAGGAAATGATTAATTTTACTTTCAATTGAGTTTCTATAAAGTCAATTTTAACAAACACACCCTAATTATCATAAATTTGAAAAATGACCAAATTCTTAGTTCTAAATTAGAGAAAACATAGATTTAATAAATCAATTTCAATTAAAAGTTCAAAAAGCTATAATTGACATCTAATTTCTTTACTATAAAATCAATTTTACAAAATAACTTAAATTTATTAAATTTAAAAAAAATGCAATTTCTAATACTTAAAAACAAGAAAATGAAAATTTGAAAAATTAAATTTAATTGAATGTTCAAAAACCTTGAATTGACTTCCAATTTCGTTTCTATAAGATCAATGTGATCAAACAAATCTCAATTTATTAAAAGTTTCTCAATTTATTAAAAGTTTGAAAAAGCTCTAATTTCTAAAGCCTAAATTGGGAAAATAGGAATTTGATGAATATAGATGCAATTGAGCATTCAAAAACCTTAGAACAAATCTTCCAAATACATTTCTTTATGATTAATTTTACAAAATAGACCTTAATTTATCTAAAATTTTGAAAATCCCCAAAATTTTAAAACCTCAACTAAGGTAAAATTGAAATTCATCAAGGGTAACATAATTGATGGATCCTATGGCTTAATTTAGGACCTGCCTTCATGAATTCATTTTCAATTTGAAATATTTTGAGAAATTATACTTGAAAAATAAAAAAACGCCAATGCTAGAACCTTAATAGCGCGAAAATTCAAAATTGATTAAACCTATATGCAATCTAATGAAATTGAACATCTACATTGCTTTTAGATGATGAAATGAACCTAATCTATTACTAATTAAATTAAAATATCAAAATAAATTGTAATTTCTAAAACTAAAAAATTAAAGGTTTACCTACTTTGCAAATGAATGTTGAGATGAGAGAAATTGGTATATGGGAATGAAGAGTGGAGTTCAATGACACTATTTCCATCGCTCGTTACTTTGTCAGAAAGTAGAGATTATTAGAAACAAAGGGGAATTCGTAGAGGAGAGAAAGATCTCAAAAGAAAAATGTTGCATCTAAAAGTTGGCTGGAGATAGATGTAGTCTAAAAAGGAGAGGAGATTGGAAAAGCTAGTTGGAATTGAGGAGAAATGGGTGAAAAGATACAAAGGTAGGTTAATAGTCAAAGAAAATGGTGAAAACATGAAATGAAAGCATGAGAAGGAAGGAAATGTCTTAAAATTTGATTTATCGGTCCATTAGTAACTACTATCGGTTGACCATATACTAGTTGACCGACCTAAGCATTGGTTAACCACTTACTGATCAACCAACATGGTTAAAAATGCACAGTTTCTCAAAATTATCTAAATAAACACAGTAATTACTAAAAAAAATAATATCTAAATAATGTGAACTCAAATATTTATCCAATAAGAATATTCAAATTGATCAATTCATCAAATATCTCCTAATATATTAAGAATATCAAAATTAATATATTACCAATGATTATGTTGCTCCTTATTTGTATGTCACCAGATGTCTTTTAATTCCCATCTTTACTTGGTTTGATAATATAAGTTGGTGATTATTCCTTTTGTTCTTAGAGGTATCTAATATATATATATATATATAATGACTTTTTGGTGTCCATGTTAACTTGGTTCATTGTGGGTTAGTTTTCTCTATTTATTTGGTGAAAATTAATATCTCTTAATCTATCATAACATAATCTTTCAACATGTTCATAGTATCCATAATAGGTATAAGGCAAAGGTGCATAAGTCTTATACATTTACTTAAAGCTATACCTCATATTGGTTCATTATCAGTCCTTGTGTAATAGTTTTGTTTAAGTTGATAATATTATATCCTAGTATTGTATCTCCTTTATGATATTCCCCATGGTTTTGTGCTTCGACTACACATATATGCATAATACTTCTTTTTAAGTTATGTCCTACTTGTAGATGGCTTTTGTTCATATGACATAGATGTAGGTTCATTTTCTAAGTTCTTACCATTTACAAAGGTAGTTTTACTAATGGAAAGTGCATTCTCACTAATATATCTTAGATTATGTTTATCTTTAGCCATCTTTAGAACTCCTAGTATTAATTCCAATTTTCATTCCTTTTAATAAATTTAAATAATGGTTCTTTGAGATATTTTATTTCTTTCTTTAATAAGGCATTTTCACTTATCAATTTTTTTATACTATCCTTATCTATATTCTTTTATTCTAGTTTGTGTATGAGATTTTCATTTTCTAATTTGGATTATTCTAATAATCTTAAGGTTTCCTTATGTTATTGAATAATTTCTTATTTTTCTTAGTTAAAACCTCTGAATACCTTACGAACTCATCATAACTAAAATCTACATCACAATCATCATTAAAATTACAAATAAAGGAAGAAGGTACCTTATCACTTGCTATAAAGCACATGTTTACCGCTTTTTCTTCTCATTTAGATTCACATGAATCACTTAATATGGATTTCAATGCCTTCTTTTTCTATGTTTCTTTCTTCTCCTTTTTGCCACTTTCTTTGAGGAGTGGGCACTGTGATATTATATGGTCTGTTTCATTGTATTCAAAACAAGTAATGTTATTTAACTTATTTTTAAGAGAGAACTTACCTCCTTTAGAGTCCCTTCTTCACGTTGGCATCTTCTTTTTTAAGAATTTTTTGAAGCTTCTTACAAGTAGGACTACATCCTCATTATCACTTTTATTTACAGAGGCTTCATCATCACTATACACCACCTCCTTTAATGTCCTGCACACTATATTCCTTTTATTTCTTAAGGTCTCTTCCTTTTCTTTTATTGTCTCCTTTAGTCTCATTTTGTAGGTTAGAAGAGATCTAATCAATTCCTCTAATGAGAGGATATTGAAGTCTTTAGCCTCTTTAATGGATACTACTTTGGCCTCATATGTCTTTGGTAATGAATTAAGAATCTATTTTATAAGTTCAACGTTAGTGTAGGTCTTTTCTAGATCTTTTAAATCATTTACAATATCAATTAAACAAGCATACATAGACGATATACTAACATTATACAATATAGGAAAATTATCATATTGGTGAATCAATATACTAACTTTACTTTCCTTAACTTGATTTGTCCCTTCATTAGTCACTTCTAAGTTATGCCATATTTCATAAGTAGTTTCACATATAAATAACCTATTAAATTCATTTCTACCTAAGGCATAATATAGTATATGCATAGTCTTATTATTTAGGGACACTAATTTTTCATTATTACTATCCTGTTCATCCTCAGTTTTAGGTTCCTTTTGGTTTCTTACAATTTTTTAGAGCACAAGAGTTTTTCATGACACTATTTTCCATAGACATTATTGACAATAAAGAAGCATCTCATTATATTTTTTGTAATAAAGGTAGTTATTTCCATCTAAATAAAGAGCCCTACTTGCGTTTTTTCCTTCTATATTGTCAGAGAGGGCAAAGGTGTTCGCATGTTCTATTTTATAATCTTTACTCTTTAATTCACTAGATTTAAACTAATACGAGACCTAGACTTTGATATTACTTGTTGGTTCTAATTGGCACCTAAAGAGGGGTGAATTAGGTTCTTTAAACTAATGTGAGACTTAGGCTTTGATATTACTTGTTGGCATCTAGGGATGAACTAAGTTCTCTAAAATATTTCTAACTTAATGAATCCTAATTGGACGAATCATTTAAAAAATTATGCGAAATCTTAATAAAAAATTAATAATAATATAAATAATGTAATAGGCAATATGAATAACTTACAATAATGTAAAACTTTAAATAAAAGGAAAGGGTAAGAATGAAAGCTAAGTTTTATAGTGGTTTGGTGTCAAACCACTGATTAGCACCTCATTGGGTATTTTATTACCCTAAAAGATTAAAATTACAATATGGTGATCCCTTTATAATTTGGTGATCCCTTTTTTAAGACTTTAGGATAACCTTTAAAATTGCATAGCTTACAAGCTCACTACCTTTTAAAATATACTTGAAAAGTGTTTCACTTGGCACACAAAATGTTTGAGTAAAGCTTATTAATCATTTAAATGTATGCATAACACTGAAACATAACTTTTATAAGAACCTAACAACAACTTTATCAAACTTCATAAAACAACCTAAAAATGCTTCAATTTATAATTAGATGTGTTTCACACTTCTTAGATATTCTACACACTCCCCGATGCATTTATTTATAGTAAAAAATTGGCCTACTAATTGTTTATAACTGTTTTTCAATGTTAAAAATTATTTAATTCATTTTTTTTGTTGGTTTTTACTCATTAGTGCATGATTCTCACTGACATTAGCTAATCAATTTGGCAAAAATAGAAAGCTATTTGACCAACCAAACCTTTTAGTTGGCCAATAGGTGGTGCATTATTAGTCTTTGTACAAACTGGTTTTTAATGTTTTCTAACACACTTAAATACTTTCAAATCAACCCAAAATACTTCTAAACACTTTAAAACATTTTTTAACTCACACGCATATTAAAGACTTCCTAAAACCATTTTACTCATCAAGAGGATTATTTTAAAATATTTTTCATATATTTTCCTCTTGATTATGCAACCTATATACATAATCTCAGTATGAATAAAATTATGCATCAAAAGAGCCTTTTAAAGACAATAATGAGAGCAAAAAAAAGTTACATAAAAAATTACAAATTTCAACATATACAAACTCTATCTTAGTCTTCACAAGTACTCTTCACTTGATCATCATAAGCTCCATTTAAGGTCTAAGAATCATCTTCCAAACACTTTTCAATATACCTATCTTACCTATCTTACTAACACCTTAAACATAACAAAATATTACTAGTAATATTGTTTTGTCATTAACAAAATAAAGTGGAACCTCCTTCAACAAAAATGAATAACCTTATTAAGCACATCATTTCCTAAAAGCATAACTATTTGTAATTCTATAATTCTATATCCTCCCATTCTATAATAAAATATATATCTTTTAAAATGGACTAAATAATCTACAAAATAGTAATAAGTGGATTGCGAACATAGTTTATTCTCATAAGGATAATATAGATGTACCTCAGTAGGGAATTCCACAGTTCAAAAGGTATTTTAGGTACTAATATACTTGGAGCTCAATTTATGACGTATAAGATAGTCCCCACTTTAAAAATATTTTGGAAAGTTGGTACTACTCTATATACTCTTCATCATATCCTCCAAGGTACAATTTTTCTTTTTAATGATGCCATTTTGCTCATAAATATATAACATGGTAAACTGAGCTATTATTCCTTAAGTTTCTAAGACTTTTTTTTTTTCTAAAAACCCCATATTTACCACAATACTTATCTCCATGATCAAACTTGATAATTTTGATTAATTTTTCCAATTAATTCTCATCTTCAATCTTAAAAATCTTGAACTTATCATGAACTTCAGATTTTTCTTTACATGTAGAACACATATTCGTATTGAGAAATTATCAATAAAAGTCACAAAATATCTAGAACCACAAGTAATGGGTGAGTAAAAATCGCAGAAATTAATATGAATGACATCTAAAAAAAATCAAAACCTATGTATTGATCTCCTATTCTTTATTTTAGTCATTCTACTGGTATAATAATCAATATACATCTTCAAATTAATATAATCAAGATTTGGAAGAATGTTTTTATTTGTTAATATTTAAACTATTTCTTTAAAGATGGAACCTAATCTCTTATACCATAATATATATGATTTATTCTTTAATAGAGGTCTCTTTGTAACAACGTTTTCAGCAATATAAGAAGTATAGTAAAAATTTTATGGAGTAAATACATTTTAGATAAACCTTAAGACAAGAAACCAGTACCAATAAGTTTTGCATCATATGATAACTTAATAATAGAGTTATTGATCAAAAAACTATAACCTTACTTGTCCAAAATAGACACAGAAATCAAATTCCATCTAAATGACAACATATAAAATGTGTTGTTCAATACAAGCTCAAAGCTTGAATTTAAAATCAAACATGTAATTTTAACAAACTATATATCTACTTCTTCATTATTCCCAACCATCAACTTCAACTCATCTTTATTTGGCTTTCTCCTTGTTATGAACTCCTACAATGTGGAAGCAACATGAGTAGAAGCCCCACTATCTATCCACTAAGAACCAAGTGTAGCTAAAGTAATATTAGATTCATGGATAATAATGGCTGAAGAGTTACTTGATTGATCGTACTTTTCTCTCCAAATCTTATACTTCATGTAGTCTTATTTTCTATGTCCCTTCTTACACAAGTATCATTTGATGATACTGGAGGGTCCGTCCTAGTCCCTTGATTCCATTGATTAGACTAGTGTCTCTAAATAGAGGGCGACGAGGAAATTTACACTTGGGCTTACTTACCTTGGCCTTACCCTTCGACTGAGTAGTTAGAAGAACTGTCTAAATTTTGGTATTTAGTTTCTCTTCCTCAGTTGCACAGTAAGAAATAAGAGTGCTAACACTCCAAGTCTCAAGCTGAGTAGTGAAGGCTATTACCAAAATATCATATTCCTTTAAAATGGTAGTAAGTGCATAATGCACTATAAAGTTCTATGAAAGAGGAAAATCCAAAGCTTTAAGTCTCTTTTAAATGTCCACCATATTGAGAATATGCTGTCTCATTCCTTCTACGCCTGTATACCTAATGGAAAAAAATTTCCTTACCAGGGAAATGATCTTAACATTAGGAGAGGCTCACTACCTTTGAAGTACATGTTACATAAGCTCCTTTGCAGGTCTGGGATCCTAGGTTTGTATGGTTATACATTTGGATCGAAAAATAACCTAGGTGGCTTGTCTAAGTTGTACCCCCATCCTCTTTCTTCTTCTCTTCTTCTGGTACAATCTCTCCTCTGTCGTGCCTTTCTTTTTCTCTATCTTCTTCACTCTCTACCACGACTTACTTACCTTTCTCTTCTGCCTTCTTCCTTTTTCTCTCAACCTCCTTTCCACTTCTTAATGTAACCGCCTTTGCATGCCTCTAGGATTGGGTTTGGTTGTACTAGGAAGCTTACCAGGTAGCCTTTCTTGTAAGAGCTAAGCGATTTGTCCAACTTGAGTGTCCAAGTTCTTGATTGGTGCTCCATGATTTTGCATTTGAGTCTCATTTGATTGTATATACTTCAAAACTATCTCTTCAAAGTTTTGCACTACTCTTTGAGGTTGGTTGGCTTTAAAGCCAAGTGGAGGTGGTCTTTGAGGATTAGGTTAAGGTTGTTGAGGTGTTTGCAAGTAGTTTTGATTGTTACTCCATTAAAAATTAAGATGGTTCCTCCAACCAGAATTATAAGTTTGAACGGCGTTTCCTTTTTACCTATTTAAATTACTAACAAATTGGGCTTATTCGGGTTCCTGTGCAAAAGGACTTCATTCTTGACACTTTAATGATGAATGGGAGGTACTACCACAACTTTCACACTCCATCTTATTAGAACTACTAGCAGCACCAGTCATCAAACTATCTATCTTTTTATTCAGTACTTCCAGTTGATCTGTAAGAGCTACTGTATCATTGATTACATGAACACCATGTGGTTTCCTTGGATGGCATTCATATTGTACTGAAAACTATTTGTATCCATATCCTCGATCAAATTGTAGGCTTTGATCACAGTCTTACTCATTACATTGACTCCAGCTGAACCATCAATGGTGCTACGAGTTAAAGGTGTTAATCCTGTGTAAAAGATATCAACTTGCTGCCACATATTAAATTCAAGGCTTGGACACTTTGCAAGCATCTCTCAAAATCGTTCCCATGCCTCGTATAGACTCTCATTCTCGTATTGCATTAACGAGAAAATTTCAGTTTTCATTTTTACTATCTTAGTAGGTGGGAAAATTTAAGCTAGGAACAGTTTCATTAATTCGTCCCATTTGGTAATGGAATCAGGTTGAAGTATGGACAACCATGCTTTTGTCTTATCTCTAATTGACAGAGGTAAAAGTCTAACCCTAATTACGTCATCAGAGACCTCATTGCTTTTGAAAAGATCACAGATATCAAGAAGATTTTGCAAGTATTCATTAGGATCTTCTAAAGCTGAACCTTTAAATTGTGAAGATTTAACCATTGAAATTATGCTATGCGGGATTTCAAAGTTGTTTGAACTGACTCTAGGCTGCACAATGCTAGCTACAGGTCTAGCTCAGTTTCCTAAGGCTAAGTTCATCATGGTTGGTTCCTTATCTTCTACGTGAGGTCCTACAACTACATGTTCTTCAAGATTCATTTTTACTGGTTCAAATTCAACGTCACTCGAGGTTCCTATGCCTAATGGATTGGACGATGTTGCGCGAGCTTCTTTCTTCTTCTTCCTTAACGTGCACTCACGTTCTAGATCGAATTCTAGTGGCTCGGGATTGTATTCCCAAGTATACATACAAATTCGAGTAAAATACTAAATAAAATAAAATAAACAGACGAAGCAAATAAACTAAGCAAAAAGTAAATAAGGCACACAAAGCAAAATAACTAGAAAATAATCATAATAAATTTGAAAAATCATAAAACAATATTTTACAAGTCCTAAAGTAATTGACACCAATTTTCCTAAAATTAAGGTCAAAATATCCTTGGAAACAGTGCCAAAAACTTGTTGCATTAGTTAGGTAACTTTAAAACTTTGGCTTTGAAACGTTTTTACTTTGAAAACCAATAAAATAAAGGCAAGTGCGTCTATCACAAAAATAATATAAGTGGATTAATTTTCAAACTTTGAGTGTCAAATCCATGGAGAAAATGTTGCTTAATTACTAGGTAGATTGGATTACAATTATTTAGGAAAAATCTGGATAATTTGATTAAAAATCTGAAAATTGCTTAAACTAGACTACTTTGGCTTAAACACTTCAAAAATGATTTTTAATTTCTTCTAAAAAATTTTGAAAATTACCAAATGGGTAAACCAACTATGGATTAGATGATTGATGATTTAATTAAGCTTTAAAACAAATTTAAATTTTGATTAAAGTCCTTCAATAAATCAAAACAAAACTATGGTTAAGACTTTGATCTTCTCTAAAGTTTGGTTATGCTTTAAAATCAAGTAAATGGGGTGTAATTTCAAAAAGGTGAGTTCTAGAAAATTAATCCCATAACGTGAACTTTCACAAAAAAATCCAAGTTTGGTCATACAAGGATTAATTCATTGCTTACTAATTTTTCAAACAATTTAACATGATTTCTCATGCTTAAACCGTCTTAAACCTTAATCTTAAGTGGCTAGCTTAAAATTTGTTCTTTCAGACCATCAAAAAGCAAAATACAGGCATTTAAACATGCATTGAAACTCTTTCAAATCATCAAAACATCAATCCATAGAAACATAAATGATTAGCCACACATTTGCATCAAATGATACAAGATATGCAATTTATACAACATGTTTTGATAGATCTGAAATTACGAGTTTAAATATAAAGTTTAGACATTACCACAAATCCCAGAAAGACTTCTGAATGTTTCTTGAACGCCTAACTTAAATCTGAACTCCAGCTAATCTCTAATTCATCAAGATCTTACAAGAAAATCAAGAACATCCAAAGATGTAAGCATCAAAATAACAACCTTGATTAATCCGGAAAAGAAACTAAATGAGATATAATTTGAGTTTAGAAACTCCCTTAGATGATTCCTAAACTTAGATTTGAGTCTTAACAACAAGATCCACTATTCAAAAACT
>JAOXYD010000009.1:10560985-10574489 GCA_028565735.1 Pinacopodium congolense | reverse complement strand
AAAATTTTAAGTATATATAAATATTTAAAAATTATAAAACTAACAAATTTTAATTTTTATCTTTTTATACAATAATTTTTAATAAATTTACATTACATTAATAAAACACTGTAATATGATCAGTTCTAATAATAAATATAAATAGAAATAATAAAAATTTAAAGTACATTTTAACTTACAAATTCAATTTTATACACAATTTATAAAAGTATTTAATTTTTGAGAACTTTTTTAAAAATTTTAAATATATATAAATAGTTAAAAATTATAAAATTAATAAATTTTTAATTTTTATCTTTTATATAATGAATTTTAATAAATTTACATTACATTAATACTGAAGTAGAATTGATTTTAAATTTTCATTAAACATATTAAAAACTTTTAATATTTTTATGTATTCATAAACATAAATATTTTATAAATATTTAAATAAAATCTAAATGGGAAAAACTAATGAACACGTAGTCTTAATTTAAGGAGCGCACGTGTTTCCATTACTAACTTGCGAGTTAGGACAACGGGTGGCCTCACGCGGCCAACTTGCTCTCCAGGCCACGCAGCCAACTTGCTATCCAAGTATTGAGAACTTTTCAACACCTCTTTGGTTATTTTTGACCGATTGGACTTTTGACTTGCAAATAGCTACTCGTACACCTTTGATAAAAATAGGAAAAAACTAGTCAATTGATAAATTTAAAATATTCATGATTTGATTTATGGATTATATAATAATAATATTTATTTTATTATTTTAATAAAATATATATTATTTTATGATTTGCGTCTATAATCGACAGATCATATAGTCAATTCCATAAAAATATTAATCGGTTTATACACGAGTAAATGCACTTTAGGAGTTTCATTTTACTTACAATATACAATATAGAATTTATTCATAAATAAATTTTTTATATAGATATTTATTATTTAAAATATATAATTCAATTGAATTATTTATAATTATATTTAAATTTAATTTAGAATTAAAATTTTATTTACATCTATTTCCTAATATACCTCTTAACATAATAACTTTATAAAATTAAATAATAACAATAATATATCTTTAGTTTTTTAATATTTATATTAACATAATTTTAAAAATATTTTAAAAATATTTTTACAAAAGGACAAAATTACTACTTGCATTAAATATATACAAAACATGTGTTTGAAACTTAAATATGTATGAAACATTTAATTTTAATAAACAAACCGATTTGCCTAACACCAAAAGTTTAAAAAATGGTATAATCAAATTCAAAATAAACACATTTAAACCCTACTTTAAAAAGATAAAAAAAACATTTAAAAATGTATTATTTCACATTATTCCAAAGCAACATAAACGAAGGTCCATAAAACTAAAAAGAAACGATAAAGTGACTCTTGAATGTCCAATTTATCGTTTTACATTAATAGATTATAATATATCATATAATATATTATTATATTATAATAATATAACATAATATAATATAATATGACAATAAAATAGTATATTAAAAAGAAATAAAAAAACTAACATAAAAAATGCCTAATAAAGATAATTTTGAAAGACAAAAATATTTCTTTTAAGTTTGAATAATTCATTTGAAAATTCCAACTATTTTGGTTGAATTTTGACTAATTATGTTAAATTCTATGACGTTTAAATTACAAAATTAAAATGAATAATTTTTTATATTTCAAATATAAAAATTTAGAATTACAAATAAATTCTATAAAATGTTTCAAACAGGCTATTAACTACACACTTTTATGTCTCTGACATTATTATTAAAAATGTTTTAGTAAAATAGAAGGAATTGTTTCCACACATTCCAATCCTAATACCTGTTTCCATTCACTTATATAGCAAATAAAAAATATGAGATGTCACCGTTTGGTTTAACTTCTTATTTTCATTTTTTCATATTTTTTTAGATACAAAAACTAATGTAAGTTATTTCCATAAGTTTCTGTATATTTTTATTGATTTTTTTTATTTTTTTAAATACTTTTTATGTGTTTTATCAATTTTTATGTGTTGTTTTTATCAATTTTTGTATTAAAAAGACAATAATGAAAAACCAAAATTATAATCAAAACCAAACAACCCCTAAAAAAATCTATCATTTGTGACTAAAGCTTCTTCTCTTTTCATAGGTAACTGTCCTCTTGGTAGGTATTCAACTTATGAGTCAGCTCTTAAAGGTTAAAGTGTTTCTTAAAGACCATAATCTAAACTTTAACTAAATATTTAAACTTTGACGCTTGTCGATTAACCCACTCTTCATAACCATAACGAATTCATCTCTATTGTTTAAAGATTTTTCTCTCATTCCTCCCATTAATTCCATCATCCCTTGACCTGTTATCCGATATATGCCTATTGTCTCTCATCTTGGTATCAAAAATTAAAGAGTCAATGAAAGAAAGAATTCAATGACTTGTTAGTCAAGAAACTCATTTCTTTATATATATCCTTTTAAAGTTGTGTAATTTCCATGTTAATAAAAATTCCAAAAGGAAAGAGAAGTCCTAAAGTTAGCAATCAACTACAAGCCTTTAAATAAAACTTTTAGATGGATTAGGTATCATATTCCAAATAAAAGAGATTTAATTCAAAGACTTTTATATTTTCTTAAAAATTTACATGAAGTCTAGATTTTGGATGGATTAGGTACCTTATTCAAAATAAGAGAGATTTGATCCAAAGACTCTTCTAAAGATCCAAGAGAAAGAGAGGTTTTGTTTCAAATGATTTCCTAGGCAATCCAAAAGAAAATTACTCAACATGAGCCAAAACTTTTTTCAAAGAAAAGACTTCCTTCACAATAGGATGTGAAAATCTTAAAAAGAAAGATGTTTTAAAAGAGCAAAAGTTTCAAAAAAGTAAAAAAGTTTTTGAAGGTTTTCCAAAACAATTAAAAATAAAAAAGGCACAACAAAATTTTCAAATTACTAATTTTTCGAAAACTCCTTTTCAAAGTTTATATTTCGAAAATTAATTCTTTTAATATCTTTTTACTACAAAAAATGGAGTCTATGATGTTAATCTTTAATATTTTGTTGAAATATTTTCCTTAAGGAGTGCCATTACAAACTATTTTACTTAATAAAGCTCGATATATATTATACGAGATTTCTTGAAAAAAAAAAGGGTTCTATTACGGTAAAGTATCACTATATAGCAAAAGATAGCATAACTTTAGTGTATTCAATGTGTTGGATTTTAAAGATCATCCACCCCATAAAATGGGATCAAGACTTGCGGAAACCAAGGAAGTTTGAAGCTAGATTTACTATAAACCTAAAATATAACCCAGCTTTTAGCTATTAAGACTATCAACAAGTATTGTTTAATGCTTTTATCATAGAAAGCAATACTAGTCGTCACTCATGACTATTTATTCTCTCTACTAAGACAAAACACAATTTTTCTTTTCAGTTTGATAGTTGGTGGAAGTGGTATAGAATTAGTTCAAAGATATTTCCACCGATAGTGTATGAAGGATATAAAATTTTAAAGAAAAATATTAACCATAAGATTATGAAGAGTTATTCCCTATACCTCTTTTATTTTCTTTAAAATTCTTTGTCCCACGAGTGCTGATATAAATACATAGAAGATAAAAACATAAAATCCCAATGCTTACTAAAAGATTTAAAATTAAATGGTGAAATAAATTCAGTAAAGTAGACTAAGCCTCTACTATAGTAGTAGAAGATTAGTTCATAAAAAATGAATCTTTTTCATTAAAGAATGTAAACCTCAAACAAGTAATCTTTTTATTGCAAAAATTAAAATAAAATGCACTGCTGGCTACTGTAAAAATAAAAGAAGAATATTTTATAATCATTCAACAATTGCTACAATCATGATCTAGTCCATCCTTTGAATCAAATGGGAAAGAGATTCAGTTAGCCCAAGACCATGAAGATAACTATTTTGGCATTAATCCGTTAATAGGCATTTGAAGGTCTTATATGGGTAAATGAATACTTAAAGGCCCAAATGGGTATTTGTAACTACTGTAAGTTCAATGTGGTAATTGTAAGCCAAAAAAAAAAAAAAAAGAGAATGATTTGACAAAAGAAACTCACACCACACACCATAAAGACAAATAACTCCACACATTATGTGAAAATTCCATTATAAAGAAAAGATCTTGATGAAATGTAAAGTTGCGTTTAAAAAATTATTAAAAAACCTACCATCCATCCCATAAATAAGTGAAGCCTCCTCCACTTTTAGACATCTTATTCTTATATCTTATGCTTACCACCCATATTACTATTTTCTCTCAATACTCTCTAGCCACAAATCTCTCTCTAAATCCCCCCTTCCTTCTCAAACTCTCTATAATCTCTCTAACCTTCCCCTTTGAAAGGTATAGAAATATTAAGGTTGTAATGCTCTAAACCTTCAAGCTTCCTTCCAATGTCACCCTATATCTTCCTCCATTATAACCATAGTGTCCTAAAGCTATATTCACCTCCTTAAAGCCATAATTTATGTCCTAAATCTTTTGTAGAAACAACTTAAATTTTCATTTTTGGGTATTTAATGTTCTAAAATCACAGTGTTCATTTCTTTCATAAAACATCTTCGTAAAGAGATATTTGTTATATTTAAGAGTTTTGTTGAATTAAAGTGAGTAATATTCCCTTTCTCTTTTCAATTTTGGTATTTTAATATTTGAATAATTGATATTTGAAGCTCACCAAACAAGTTATACCACCTTGATCTATTTGTTTTTATTTTATGCTAACGTCCTTAATTGATGGCCAACTATGCCATCGATATCCGACTGACTTCTAATCTAACTATCACTAATTTGCTAATTATTAACTTTTATTTTAAAGTTAATTACTTTTCCATATTTGGTATTTCATTTTATGCTTTACATTTGATATTTTTGTGCTTATATTAAATTATATAATGATTTGGAATTTTATCCTAAACAAAGAAATAAAACAACTAAACAGTAAATATCAAAGATTGTTTTGAAAAGATTAAAGAAAAATATAGATAATAGAACTTCAATAATTAGGTTAAGTAAATAACAATATAAGGATTTAAAGCATCAATTCGAGGTTAACAGAATGATTAAAGAATACGTTAAAGAGTCTATTAAAGATCATAAAGCTCAATTAGAAATCATATCTTAAGAGACGTCATATTTTATTTTTATTAAAAATAAAAACTTATTTGATTGAAATTTGTAATAAAAATGAAAAAAATTATTTAATTAAAATTTGTCATAAAAATTAATTTAATAATGATAATCAAATACATAATAAATCTAAATTCTTAAATCAAAACATTTTTTATACTTTAAAAATACATATTAATTAATATATTATCTCTATTATTTAACATTAAAAAATTGTTTATAAAACTTATTTATTAAATATAAAGTTATTAAAAATTTTTATTTATAATTTTATAAATTTATAAAACTATATTTATAAATAATGGTATTTATAAATTAAAGTAAAACAAACACATTCCTATCATTATATATGTCTACATCTAGAGTTTTGGATGTAGAGTTTTGAGCAATTTATACATACGTATATATTTGAGTATGAGAGACACGCTCATTACTACAAGAATCGTTGCTTAACAAGAATATAATAAAAAAGAATAATGTACACCAAAAGAAAATTTAAATAAATGATTTATTAGAAGAAATTGAAGAATTGCTTATCTGGTCCCAAACAAAGAATTATCAAAAGATTTAAAATATAAACTACATAATTTTAAAAGATGAACCAAATATTGGAATACATCTCATTAATACTAAGAATTAAAATTTCAATAATTTTAATAAATTTAATAAATTTAATAAATTTTAAATATTTAATCACATACTTTTATACGATTAATTTATTTATTAAATTAATAAAATCAAATAAAATAGGCTTGAATATTTAACAATAAATCTTCCTTTTTCTCCTTTAATAGAAAGTTTTTTAAAAAAAACTCAAATCGGAAACCTCATAATTACTAAACAGCTAGATGGTTAGGCTTGTGACGTTAGCAAAGTTATGGGACAAAGCGTGTCCACCTTAATCATTCCTCTACTTCAATCGAAAACATAAATTCACTTGCTTAATCGTTGATAATATAGCTCAAGATCCACAAACACCACCCACTAAATCACATTGCATCAACATTATATTTAGAATTTAAAATTCATATCAAACTTAAAGAACTGCAACAAACTAAACTACTCGATGTCGCAGGAAAGCCAAAGTGGCTCGTCAAATTGGCCTCTTAGTTTGTCCCCAACCCCGATGCCCAAGGACAAGCGTCCCAAGTCCAACTCATCAGTAGGGTGCCAAGCTGGCGTCCCATTTTCGTACCCATCCCACGTCAGCCTCTTCAATCCACCTCCATCCAATCTTGCCATATACAAGTCTCCATATGGCTGGAACTGATTGGGCAGTGAGATTGGTTCAGCCATAACCCCTCCAAAATTACACGTGAACAACAGCCACTCACCATCTTCACTAAAGCACACGTGGTTAATCCTCTCCCTATCCGCTTCACTCGAGCCCTCTGGTCCCGCCACGTAGACTCTCTTCAGATCAGAACCATCCGGTTTAATCACATAGATGCTGAATGCGGCGTCGTTTGTTGGATTGTGTCTGTTCGACGAAAACGCTATCAAGTCTCCCTTAGGAGACCATGAAGGCATAGTGTCAATACAAGAACCATCCGTTAACTGACGTATGCCGCCGTTAAACTCTCCATTAACTGCGTCGAGTATATACAAGTTCTTGTGACCGGACCGACCAGATCGGAAAACTAGAGACTTACCGTCCGGTGAGCATGACGGGAAGGCGTTGTTACCGGTATCCTCCCTTGTTAAAATCTTCACATCACAAGGAATCTCCTCACGATCACCGTTCAGATCTAATGGATCAAACTTCACTCGAGCAATCTGCACCGTTGATTGTGCTGACGCAAAGATGGGCCCCAGAGACGTGTAGATGACATTTCCCGTGGGGCTCCACGTGTTGTAGAAGGCTGTACGTCCCTTAACCAAGGTCAACCGCTTTGAACCGTCTGATCTGAGGACTTTCAATCCTCCCTGAACCTCAAAGTCACGATTGAAGGCGATGAGACTACCATCCGGAGAAAATGATGGAAACGAGCCATTGAGCCTAAGCAATCGTAGATTACTTGTTGGAGATGCAACTGAGTCCAGGTGTGGAATAATCGACTCGCCCTGAGCCGACTCGCCCCTGAATCGGTGATATCCTAATAACTTTGAATCTGGAGAGACGAATGGGTTATAGTGGTGTAAAGTCGGATTCAACAGCTCAGTCACCGGACAAAATGTTTTCGAATCAACATCAAAGATTTCTATATGTCGATAACTCTTATCGCGTCGTCGAGTTGCAACGGCGATTCTTTCGCTGTCGTGCATCGCCGACGGAGTGAAGCAGTGAACGCCCGGAGGAGTAACACGAACTGGAGCTTTTGGGAACTCAGAAAAACTTGAGAAATTAACCTGGAAAATGCTCCACCAACCATCGTCCGCTTGACGGTGAAAGTAAATCTTATCGTCCCCCGACCATGTAGGCCACCCACCTCGTTCGCTAACGACCACACGCTTCTCTGGGTCAGATTCACGGAACACAACTATGTCAGTATAAAGCTCGTGAAATTCACCAGCCCAAGGACGAGACCCATAAGACGCAACGGCGACGAATTTCCCGCTACGAGAAAGAGTAGGACTGTAATCGACGACACCGTGAGGGGTCAATCGGGTGGGCTCCTTTGGATGATCGAGATTGATGGAGTAAAGAGCTGACCAGTTTTTGAACAGTTTTTCTGGTTTTTCGTGAGCTGAAATGAAGTAAAGGCGATTGTTCTTGATCACGGGTCGATCATGGAAAAGGCTCTCGGGTATGGAGGGTAGAGGATCCGGTTTGGTAGTTCCTGGTCCGGCTAAGTAAATTCTGGGCGAGCCGGCTCTCTCGGAAATGAAAACAATGGAGTGATCGTGTTCAGAGGCGAATTGGGCGTTGAAGTTGATGGATACACCGTCAGTGAGTTGGCGCTCATCGGAGCTTGAATGATTGGGAGCGTTTATTTTAACGCGGAAGACATCGAAACCGTAATTAGGTCTTCCAACGGTGGAGAAGACAATAGTTCGATTTGGGCTCATTGATCAGACTCTGGATTAGAGTGAAGCAAGCACTGAAACTAAAAGGGACAGGGAATGGTAGTTTAATACAATAGTTCGATGGCTCATCAATCAGAAGCATTGATACTAAAAGGGACAGGGAATGGTATTTTAATATGTGGCGGCCAGAAAGGGTCGTAAGCGCTGACGTACGATTTGATTAACGAAACAAGTGCTTAGTATTAACGTTAATCAAGCTTGAGTTGGATAATGAACTAGATCAACAGTGATCCACTGGTCCGGTATGACACTGGGCCTTGCTCCGGGTGTATATATATATATATACATATAAATTATCATATATACAATAAATTATAGATTATATATTTTAAATAAAATTTTTGATGAGATAATAATTTTGATTCAAGTAAAGAATTCAATTTAAATGAATTTTCAAGGTCTCAATGTATAGTAACTACCAATCAACCATCTTTTTTCAACCCTTCTTTTTCAGAGTAAAATGAACTGTAGCTTTCTAATGCGATTTAAATTTATAACATAGGCTCTTAAAAATGCTATTTCACTGTTTGAAATGCACACTATATCATTTATTCGGACTCCTAATCCTGGATTTAGTAGATGAAATATGATCCCTTGATATTTAAACTTAGTCTTCTTAAACAATAAAATATAACGACTTAAGAATAAATGTAATTATTACTTATATTATTTGCAATCATCTTAATTTTAAGATATTCTTAAATTATAATTTTCATTTGGATGGGTAAAATAAAAATTTTTTCCTTTTGATAATTATATACAATAATTTTATTTGTTACAGTTCAAATGAGAAAAAACCTTAAATACTAATTAAAATAGATGTATATCTAACCAATTCTTTAATCTCGTGACTATCTAATCTTTTTTTAAATAAAAATGTGGAATTAAGCAACCCCTTAAATTAAATATATGATTTAAAATGATTTATTAACTTATAGAATTTGGAAGACTACTTATGCTATGATTTAAAATTCTATAATTTTGGAAGACTTTTACTCTTTGTAAGAAGCTAAGGGTAATAAAACTCGCATAGTTGTAATCTTTGCTATTGGACTAAGTGTCTCATTATAGACTAGTCCATATTTTGAGAGAATTTTCATGCTACTAATCTAATTTTATATTTCTCAATTAATCCACTGGGCCTAGATTTGACTTTGTGAACCCATTTGCAAAATATTGGCTTTACATCTTTAAGTCTTGGTATCGGATCTTTAAGTCTTATTTTGCTTTAAAGCATCTATTTCTTCTTTCATAATGTTCTTCCATTCCTTGGTTAATGTTGCTTCTTCATATGTGATTGGTTCCTTTATTGTGACATCCTAGACAAGTGTTCCATTGTCATTTGTATATTTAGGATTTGGATTCCTTTGTCTTTATGATCTTCGTCGTTGTAGCTTATATTGTTCTTTATCTTCTTCACTTTAGATCTCTTCAAGCTGACTTTACCTAAAATCTTTTGGATTTTGTTGATAAACTCCTATTTACCAAGGGAACTTGGCCTTCTTAAATGATTTTTCATTAACCTATTTTCCTTATAGTTTTGACACTTGTGTGATTTCCTTTGTCAAATCATTTTGTTCTATTTTATCTTGCAACTTGTTCTCAATTTCTTTTAATTAGGTAAAACTATTTCTTAAGGAGACTACTAAGGTAAAGCCTTATTAAATATCAAATTTCTTGAAATATAACATCTTTTTGTTATAGAATCATAATATCTTTACCTTTTTGTTGATTATCATAGCCAATGAATATGCATCTAACTGCTTTCTATCAAATTTACTATGCAAATTATTCGGTACAAAAACATAACACATGCAGCCAAAAGTATGAAAATAACTTACAGTGGGTTGGATCATCTATAACTTCTCGAACGGTAATATAAATCCAAGAGGTGCTTGCAGTAATCTATTGATCACGTGTACAATAGTCTTCATACACTACCTAAAATTGTGATGGAACATTCTTTCTATGTAGCATACTTATGCATGTCTTTGTAAGAAATCTATTCTTCCTTTCTACCACTCCTTTATGTTGTGGTGTATTTGAACATATTAACTGCTAACATATCTTGTAATCTTTAAGATATTGTGAGAATTTTTAAGACATATATTCTCCCCTATTGTCTGTGCACAGACATTAGATTCTTTGATCAACCTCTTTTTCAATTGTGCCTTCAAACTCCTTGAGCTTGATGAATGCTTTAAATTTCTCCTTTATGAAATATAGCCAAACATTTCTTGAGAAATCATCAATAAAAATTATCATGTATCGCAAAACCACTAATAGATGGCTGTTTCACTAGTTTAAAGACATCAAAATGGACTAACTCTAAAGGCTTTTTACACGATATCTAGAATCTTTATATGGTAGTTGATGTGCCTTCCTGTACTGACATCTAACACATATTATATCTTCTCAAACTTCAAATTAAGGTAGCCCTTTAACCTTTAACTTCTTTATCATTATCTTTAGTTTATGGCAATTTACATATCCTGGACGTGCATGCCATAAATCTACTATGTCACTTCTTTTTGTCTTTTCACCATATGCTATTTTTGCTGATATGATATATATTGCCTTTATTCTTTATTCTTCTATGATTGGTTTGCTAACCACCTTCAAGTTTCGATATGCTTTTAGATCTTGTGGCTAAAATATCATGTAATTTCCTGAAGATGTATTTGCGACACTGACATCAAATTCTTCTTCATTCCTTCTACTTGAAGTACAGTATTAAATCATACTTGTCTTGAGTTGTATCGAGAGACTAATATCGTATTACCAATAAAAGTAATTGAAAGCTTTAAGTTGTTTGTAGTGACCAAAATTTGCTTGCCTTTATACTTTATCAGATTCGACAATTTTTTCTTCTCTCCAGTCATTTGATTTGAACATCTACAATCAACTATCCAATCATCTTTATAATTGATCAATTTATCACTTTTTGTGATAAATGCTTGGTCCTTTTTCGGTTTTAATGTATTATAGAATGCCATCTCATCAAAGCAATTCACGTCCAGTTATTCCATGACACAAGAAGCTTGAAAGTTCCATTCATCTTTATTTTTAACTTGTTATTGAATGGATATTGTAACATTACCTTATACTCTTTTATATTTTCAATCTCGAGTATAATGCCGTCTTTTCCCATATATGAAACATTGATTATTTTTGCAACGACTTGATTTGTCTTTTAAGTGGTTATGGTTATGGTTAGCTCCATTTTGTTGCCAACTTCGACCTTGTTGCCTGTTTTGCCTTACTCCAGGCTTTATTTTTTCTTCAACTTTCGATCTTATAATATTTTGATTTTTACCTCTCTTATTAATAAAGAGAGTTTTCTCCTCTTCCTTGATTGAATCTTTAAGTGATTGCTTGTCTAAGAATTCTTAATCAGTTAATATATTTTTTAGTTTATTCAAATTTGGCTCTTTTACCCATCCATGATTTGTAGTAATAAGAGTGTTGAACTTAAGTTAGATATGGTGTTGGCCTAACTGGTCAAGTTAATCCCCTAAAGTTCTTACTTAGGCAGGAGGTTAGGGGTTCAATTCCCAAGTTGTCACCTTACCTACAACAGGCTGCGTACGCTTGACCCATCTGATGGGCTTGTGGGGTGTTCACCAGACTGGAGGTTTACTCGATTGGGTCCGAAGGGTCCAACTGTGGGTTCCTCCGATATTTAAAAAAAGAGAGTGTTGAACTCAAAACGCAATATATGAATTATAATTATTCTCATTTTTATTTTGACAATTTTATTTTCAAGATCTAACTTTGTAATTTTTAAACATCAAAATTTAACTTTAGTAAAGTATTCACTCATCATCAAATCATGCTGCGAGAGTGATAATAACTCATTCTCGAGTTGTTGTCACTTGACATCATTCGTCCTTCCTTACATATAGGCTAGTAAGAGTGTCCCATGCATCTTTGAAGGTCTTTGCATCTTTGATGCATTGCAACAATCCATCCTCCACAGATGTTGAGAGTGTGAATATTGCTTTATCGACTTTATTCTTTCATTTTTTAAGATCATTTTCATTTGATGTAGGTGTAGTTTCATTTCCTCCAACAATTTCCTATAAATTTTGACCAAGCAAATAAAATTACAAACATGTACTCCAAGTACTAGAATTCTTGTTAATGAGTTTTTTTATGCGATTTACTAAAGTAGTTATGTGCGTCATAGTAACTTGATTATCTTCAATGATCAATCAAGTAATGTTGATTTCAAACCAATAAGCTTTACAGTTGCAAATTGTAAATTAACAAAACCTCCACTTAATACGATCTCTTATCATAGACCTACGACGCACTAGAGTATCATTTCCCTTATAGTCTTTCTCTTTTACCAATTGTAGAATTTGAAGGATTAATTAACTAAAAAATAATTTATTTATTATTAATATAGATTTGATATACAACATTATCTCTCAAAAGTACGCACACAAAATTTATAGGATATAACACTCTTTAGTTATGCTTATCATTCCATGAACCACTAAAAGCATTCCGTGCATGTTAAATATCACTCCATGCCTTCTTCAAAACCCAAAACCAATTAGTTATACCTATATTACGCTGGTTTAGCATGTAAGAAAGTCATAAAAAATTGGTTGATTTTTATGTAACAAAGTCTAAAATGGTAACTAAAACTTATTCATAAGAAAATACTAAGGAACACTAGAAAGAGAGAGTCGCTGAGTCATTAATATGGCTACCGTCGAAGGACAACGATTTATTCAACAATTTATAAATATAAGCTAGTAAATCTTCTCTTGTCAATTGAATTTATTTTAAAGTTACGAAACTCGGTCCTCTCCATTTGATTCAGTAAAGTAACAAGTATGTTAAGCAAACTGAATTGAGTGCCCCGACAAATTTAAACTTTATACAAGCTGCTTATATACAGACGATTCACGACATGCCATTCCAACTAGGTAGTGTATAAAAGACAGCTGTTTGGTCTATGAGCGGCATTAAGTTGTTGTTGTTGGACTTGGTATATGTATAGTTTGTATAGTTTGACTGTTACAAAATTTTCAACACAAGCCCTCAGACTATCCAGCAAATAAATTACTGAAACTATATTGAGAAACTTTACATATGACAATTATGCAATATAATTAATCATTCATAGGTACCTCATTCATTACTAATCAATGATTAACTAGACAAGAAAATGGAGTGAAACTTCTAGGAAACTATGGCCAGGCCTTTTGTACGGCGGGATGTTGGGTCTATCGTTTAACTTCACATTCACGTAGTTAAAACTTTCAATAAAGTCAATTATATAGTTGGCATTTTAA
>JAOXYD010000009.1:10538520-10551546 GCA_028565735.1 Pinacopodium congolense | reverse complement strand
TTTTATTATTTTTTTCGATACCGGCCGGTACTGCTCGGTATCAACCGGTATCAGCCGGTACCAACCAGTACCGACCGGTACTAGCCGGGACCGACCGGTACCAGCCAGTATTTAAACCCGGTACGAAATTAAGTAATTTCATACCAAATTTCGTTCAGTACTGATACGAAATTCAAAACTTTAGTCTCAATCCTTTAATTTTAGTTTTTATTTTTAGTTTTGATTTTCTATTTTTTAAAATATAAAAATTGATAAAAAAATATTAATACAATATAAAAATAGATTAAAAAATATACTAATTAATATAAAAATACAATAATCATAACAAAAAATCGTAATATACAACCCAATTAAACATCCCTTCAATGCAATAGACAAAGTTCGAACTTGACTCGGATGATTTAGACAATAACCACATTATTTGTTCACGCTCACTCGCATCACAATCAATTACCATCAAGCCAAATAGTCTGTTGTGGTCATGATTTCTGTGCTTTTGTAATAATTGAACAATTAGATTAGCTCCATACTGGAGAATTTATTCCAATGCCAACTTTTAAAAAAGGATAGATGACACAGACCCATTATTTTAAATTTTTTTATCATATATATTTTGTATTTGTGTGCCAAATACAAATATATTTATTCGTTGATTACACATCGTGGAATTGATTGTGTTTGAAAGCTTAAGCATATTTGGACACTATGCATGTAATAGAGATGTGGCTCATGCCAAGGTTCTTTACTCCATGCCAAAGTTATCGCAGCTGGCGATGTGGATCTCCATTTTTTTATATGCGATCATATCGTAATTAAAAATCCGCGAAAATCAGATAAAATTGTATGGTACAAAATTCTCATAATATCTTTCCCTTCAAGGTATCTATGGAAGTTGCATTATGAATTGAATTCTAAAACTTAAAGTTTATTTTTTTTATTCTCATATTTTGCCCTTTTGAAAAATATCACAAGCGCTAAAACAAAAAGGTGACATTTATATACCGACTATATTATTAAATAAAAACCAATCGAATCATTATACATAACAATATATATTTCAGCGGATAACCATATTTATATTTTTAAATTTTTTACTATTTTTTTAATTAAGTTCTATATTTTTAAAATTTATTATTGAAGTCTTATATTTATGAGAATTAATCAAAGATAGTCCTTATAAGATTTAATTGAAAAAATTATAAAAATTATAAAAATTTAATTAAAAAAATTATAAAAGATTTAGAACTATAAATATAATTTTTTTTAATTAAATTCTAAACATTTCAAAAAAATTTTAATTAACTCCTATCAAAATTGTCTTTGATTAATCTGTATAAGTATAAGACTTTAATAAAAAGTTATAAAAGTATAAAATTTAATTAAAAATAATTTAAAAAATTTAAGGCTATAAATATAATTAACTCGTATTTCAGCTTGTCAAAGACGTTTTAGGTCTATTTAAAGATAATGATACTAATAAATTACAAGTTAAAAGTAAGAAACAATTTGATGGAAAAGTCAAAAAGATGGAGTGGGATTTTCTAGGTTGTTGGTTGAGAGCACTAAGTAGCAGACCCATTCGGTAATCACGAGCAACTATCCCACGCTACTCATAAGAAACAGCTTTGGCTTGGAGGTGCTAACCACCATCAATGCCATCTCCACCACTGTTTCGTAATGAGCGTGTGGGACACCAAATCCACTTTCCCATGTGTCCATGCCATTCAGCAATTTTTCCTACTCGGATAAAAAAGAAAACCCTTCTTTCTTTTCTTTTTTTTAATTTATTCCACCTCAATTACTTAATCATTTACTCACTTCAATTATTAAGTAAAGCTGGATTTTAATTTTTAATTTTAATTTTTTTAATTTTTTAAATATAAAAAAAATTACGCTAATATAGTAAAAAAATCAAAAAAATATAACAATTACAATAAAAAATTACAACTAATAACCTACTAAACATTTCATAATTTTTCCATACATGAAACTTGTTTTTTTATAAGTGTGTAATTTCAATAATCAAATTTCATATTTACTGTATAGGGTTGATTGCACAACAGACTTATTATTATAAATATGATTTAAAATATAAGTAATTATATAATTATATTAATATTATAATACCAACAAATTATAAATGTTTATAATATACTGGTTAAATAGTTTTCATGACTTACTGATTAAATAATTTTTTCTTACTACATTATTATTTAGCTTTTACTACTATCATTAGCTCCTTCAAGAAAGCCTTTTCATCAAATTCTTTTACTATTTTCATGAATGAGACATTTAGAGATACAATTTGATCAATAAAAGAAAAGGTAAGAGGCAGATAATAACACCATTTTCAGTCGAAACTTTTTGATAAAAGAAAAAAAAGAAAAGAAATTGTGGAAAAGATGCAGATGAGCTAATGTCGTGAAGTGGAAGCAACGCGGAAGCAACATCTGGCTTTATTTTTACATGCAATGGCTTTTAAGGGTAGGACGGAGGGAGAAACGAGGCAGGCAATGACTTGCGGTTGTCCTGTGTCGGGATATGAAATGGACGTGGCGAACCTTTTTCTAATATCCGAACTTTTTATACAAAGGCTGAAATGAACCATTCAATCCCCCCAAATGTTTTTTGCTTCCCTTCTTTTTAGAGGTGGAGCATTGTGTTTCAATAAAAGTAATAATTCAAAGTATCATTTATCCTTGTTCTCAATTACTATATATCCCATTTAACATTACATGGCCTCAATATGTTAATATTAATATTTCAATGATGTTTAATATCGACACTTAATTGTATCTATCTTATTATATTAATTTTAATTAAATATTTTCAATTTATTTAAAAAAAATTTAATGGCGATTAAAGCTTTTTTTTATGTGCCATAGGGCTTTTAGCTTTCTACATAACATGATTAATTTATTGAACTTGATTTTCTATTTGTTTTGGCATTTTTTAATTTTGAACTTTATTTAGTCTTAATTTCATTAATTGATTTTAATTTTTATATTTCAATTCTCAAATGAATTAAAGATCTTATTTTTGATTAATTAACAATAAATCGCCTAATGTATTTCCATCAACAAATATAAATGTATCTTTAACTCAGTAACCATATTTATATTTTAGTAAACTTAGTTCATCTATAAGTCCCATTTACTACCAAATTCGTAGCTTCTCTTTTCTTGAGAAGAAAAAGCCACCTAAAAGTATTTTTATTATGCCACATCAATGAAAAATGCTTTATAATATTGCAATATTTTATTAAATGACTTGTTATTAAATTTTTATCAAAATATTTTAATGCTTCTTGCTATATAACTTATTGTTAAGGATGTAACAGAATTTATATAAGACTTTGACTTTATTTTAATAGTTAATTTTATTAAAATTTTAAGAAAGTATTTTTTAAATTTACTAATTTTATAACATGTTTTATTTAAATAATTTAAAATAGTAAAGAATATGTTCAAAAAAATAAAAATAATTGAAGAGTTAACATTTATCTTAGAATGAACTGATAAATGATAATAGTGAACATCAAAATAGATAAAAATTTAAAAAATGAATGATAATTTCTAAGCTTCTTTTTTGTCCAAAGGTAAAAGTGTTGGCCGCTATATGGTATTTAAGAGAAAGGAAGATTAGGTCATATTAATTTTTTTAAAAAAATTCTAAGTCTTTTTCACTTAATTGAAAATTTGTTCTTAATCTAATGTGAAAGTTAAACAATCTTCTTAATCAGTGTAATAAAATATATTACATTCATTTTCCTTTTAGTATTGGTCAACTGACTTGCACATATTAGTCGACCAAGCCTATCGGTTGACTGATCCATCCAAATAACGCATTCTATTCGACCAAATAATGCATACTAGTTGACCAGTAACTGATCAACCACTATTGGTCGACTAGTTTTTGCACATATTAGTTTTTCATACAATTTTCACAAAAAATACACCCAAATTATCTCAAAATAAATCTTAAAACTTTCTAACACTTTCTAACACATCATAACATATTTTCAAACACATCATAATACATTTTCAAACATTTTAACATATTCACTCACATTCACTCAGTCTAACCTCAAAACATATCCTAATGTTTTTAACTACATCTCTTCATGCATTCTTCAACACATTCATATCAAACTAACTCCATCAAATATCTTAATATATCAACAAAATCTTTAAAAACTATTCACATACAATTCCTTTTGATTATGTATCATATATGTAAAATCATTATCCATGAACGTAAGATGCATAATATGAGTCCTTTAATACTACAGAAAGATTAAGATAAGTTTACAACAAAACTTACAACAATAAACCTATTAAAATTCTATCTCAACCATCATCTTGAGCCTTTTTTTTTTTTATTGATCTTCATAAACTTTATTTTATGTTGTAAGGTTACAGAATGCATTTTCATATTACTTTATATCTTTAATCACACACTTCATCTTCAAATCTAGCTTTTTCACATATCAAGGTAAGATTATGCCATTATCAAAACATAGGTAGAACCACTTTTGATTAAACAATATCTCCCTTTCTAATGATGACGAAACCATATGATGTTAAGAAACTATATCAATTAAAAGACATGCAAATCAAAACTCATTTATAAATTAAAAACTCATTTGCTTCCCCTTAGAATAATATCACATACTTGCTCCCCCTTTTTGAATCATTAAAAAGTCCACAAACTCAAAACCATGTTGTTCCAATATCAATCAACCTTTCCTAATGCTGCTTATTAACTTTCATGGCTTTTCTCCCTCTTTATATCACATCATTAGATATCATAACTTAGACACTCAAAATTTATCAATATTGTTCATACTCTATAATAAATCATAACCATTCTCAGAATTCCAAATCACCAAAAACTCAAAAACTCAAACTTTTCATCATGTACTCATTTTAAAAACTATAAAACCTAGACAAATATTAACTTTGTCCTAATATCACTTAATAATACTTAGAGATTTCGAAAGCAATGCCCTCCTTTATATAATACCAAAAATAACAAAATAACCACATTTATACTCAAAATTTACAATTACATCTCCAAAATTCAATATTATTAAAATTTGACTTATTCCTTTTAAATTGATCATAATTTTACCTACAATTTCAACAAATGCAACCCAATAACAAGGAGCTTTGAATTCACAAATAAGCTCCATCATCAAATACTAGACAAAAATGTTACAGTTACCTAATCCTAATTCTTAAAAAATTATACATGCATCTGTTTCTAAGGATGTGGAGAATACTAAAATAAATCATTTGACCTTAGAATTTTATACAAAATACTTATTCCACTATTAAAAAAAAGAAATCCTTTCGATGGTATTGTGTGTTACCAAATTTCAAAGTCATTTATTGAAAATTTTTTCATTTTCAAATTGATTACAAATCCATAAAAGGAGTTTTACAAAAAGGATATTCAAAATATTACTTCAAAATGATTTTTTACCATATGGCATACCATTTTAAGTGTTTTTAATTTTGATATTTAATTTATTAAAGGTGAAGATAATTCCATTACTGATTTGTTAACTTTTGAATTTTAAATTCAGCATATAATTGTAAAACCAAAAAAGATAGGATCTCCTCAAGGGTCTTCATAAAAAAAAAAAACCTTCCATATATCCCTACAAAACCTCAAATCATAACGCCATCAACTGTCTAACAAATTTTCAATGAAAATATTATAATAAAACAATTGCCTCATAATAAAATAATGGAGAGAAATCTTAGAAGAAAAAGAAAACATATTATTGATCTCTACAAAAACACGAGGTGAGGCTTTATTCTTCTCGTCTTCTCAAATCAATACATAAGAATAGCTATGCTATCTCCCCACAACCTTGGAGCTAGTAATAGGCCTAAGAGATTTTCTTGAAAAGTGTCATTAAAAATAAATCCCCAAATGTTTTCAAGAAACACATAAAGAAAAAATGTTTTACGCTAACCAAAGTCTCTCTCAAAATATTTCAAATCATTTGAAATAACTCACATTTATTTCATAAAATAGTATAATCCGTTTTTCCCAAAGCTAAGGTAAGATCATAAAATGGCTTTATAGGTTTTTTAAGAGAGGCAAGGAGAACAAGATAAAGAAGGATTTGATTATGAAGCACCACATTACTTATTTTAGTGGTCCCCCTAACGAGGATACAGTATAAATGACTCCATGTATTTCATTAAGAGGTGGTTATAAGGAGAATTAGTTTTGTATTTTTGCCTATTAAAAGTCATAGAGACCACTAGTTGGAAATTTCTTAATTTTTCCGATAAAGAAGTACAAGAAATTTTGTAAAGAGAAAGGGAGAGAAAGAGAGAGAGAAAGAAGTTTTTTAGAGAGAGAAAGAATTTAGGGAATTAAAGTGTTAGAAAGAAGAGAGTAAATGAGGGAAATGATTAATCTTAGGATAACTATATTTATAGTACTAAACTTTTCACTATTTTTTCAACTGAGTCATTAACTTTTAAATCTTCTTATTTAAATCATATATCTATGTGGATTAATCAAAAGCATTCTTTATAGGACTTAATTGAGAAAATTGTGAAATATTTATAATTTAATTGAAAATATTGTGAAAGATTTAGGATTACAAATAGAGTTATCCCGAATACTTATAGTCTTAAACTTTTTATAAAATTTTCAATTGAATCCTAAATTTTTTACAATTTTTTCAATTAAGTCCAATTTATTCTTATACATATTTTACTTTTTAATATAAAAAAGGTAAAATAATAATTTAGTTAGATATAAAAAGTCAACAACCAACTAGCCATGCAATTTTTGTCATAAAGAAGAACCAAAAAGATCTTTAGAAAAAGATCGTCTATCTCCTTATTGTAATATGTACTCTTTTATTATCTTTAGATGTATAGTTTTGTAAATTTGTTATATTAGTAATATAAATATTCTTTTTTTGATAGATATTGTTTAGGAATTTTAATAAGAGAGTTAAATGAAAAATAGTTTTTTAAGACAAAAATATAACGAATTAAGATAAAATTTACCACAACTATAATTGGTCTCGATAAGATTCCTAGTTTTCTTCGATAGGAAGTTATTAAATGATACTTAGTGGGTAAGATCTATTTTTAAAGGTTGATTGCATTATTAGTTGTTAAGGGAATCAACAATTCTTCATAGTGTATACTCGACGAAACAATTATTTTAATGAAAAAAAAAGTATGATGCCCGCATGCCTTTCACCGAAAGCAGGATCAATAAAATATTCATAGCGTTTGGTTTGTCACTAAAAAATGAGCACTATATTAAATCTACCTAGACGGAATACACATTGTTGGATACAAGTGGTGTGGACAGGTGACACTTCCTTGACCATGGCTAATCACTTTTCTTGATTGAAAAAAAGCATGCTACATTTTCCCACATTTCGGAATTTTTTTTAAATTAGCGTCTTCTTTCTTTTTCGATACTTCAGGAGTCTTAAAGCATCTTCTGTAACAAAAAATTGATTATGACATGAACTGAGCATGAAACGCAACTGATAAGTCGTTGAAGTTAGAAACAAAAAGAACTTATGCAGTATATAAGATACACCTAGCAGCTGTCAAGAATCAGGTTCGTAGGAAATCATAGCAAGATCTAATAAATTTAATAATGTCAATGTACTAGAACCTGCAACTGGAATAGCAGTTATCTGTCATGCCGAACGCGCCTTTTTCTAACGCGAAGTAAAAGATGTATTCTTGATATATGATTTTGGTATGGAACCGACTTGACGGCTGCCGATCCTTAATAATAATAATAATATATTAGTGTATATATATATATAACTAATAGGTTAAACAAAATTATGATTTGTTGGTCATATAATTTTTTTTAATTTATAAATGTGAGTACCGTATACTTTGTCAAATCAAATTTTTTAAAAGATAATAAATTTATAATAAAATGGTATTAAAATCAAATTTTGATCTCATCTAATTTTACAATGAGCATAATGTATCGTTAGCGAAATTAGTTCAATGGCATTATCCCATTATTACTTGATAATAATGCAATTTTATTGGGTGTTATTATAATCATAACAAGATTTAATAAATTTAATGATGCCAGAGTACCAGCCTAACTAAATAGGATTAAATAGGAGGTATCTCGTTATTACTTGATAATATTGTAATTTTGTTGGGTGATGTTTATATTCCGATTCTACAATTATTGCAAGTTAATTCATTTAGTTCATCTTTCTATTTTTGTTTTTTATTTTTTATTTTTGTATTTTCATCTTTTGTATTTTTGTTTTTTATTTGAATGCTGATTTTTTATTTTCCTATTTTAATTGTATGTTTTTTAGTTTTTATACTGATTTTTATTTTTATATTTAGAAAAATTAAAATTAAAATTAAAAACTGAAAACCATTGCTAGCAGGACCTTCGGTCCACAATTCCTTTTAGGCATGCATAAATTTGAATAAATTATAAAATTATCTCATAATTACATTGAAACAAGAAATAAGAAATAAGAAATAATTATTCTTTAAAGTATGTGAAATAAATAGCTTGTTATCATGTCCTTACAATAAATTAAAAGGCAAAAATTGTCATGTTGACCTTAACATTTTCATTTATATTTAAATTAGATCATAGCATTTTAAAATGTTCAAAAAAATCTAATTTTTATAAATGTTCAAAAAGAATCTTAATATTTTTAAAAATGTTTAAAAAGAACCTTAGAATAAAAGTTAAATCAAAGTTGTTTTAAAATGTTTTAAAACAATAGAACTATTTTTTAACACTTTTAAAACGTTATGATTTGACTTAAATATTCAAAAATATTAGAATTTAACATGAATATTAATAAAAACTTTAGGGGTAGAATGATACATATAATGTCAACATAATATGTAAATAATAATAAAAAAAACTCGCACACACAGTAATTATGTAAATAAACTTATATGAAACAATTACTAATTCTCTAGGCAAATTTGAGATGAATGTGAATATTGATATATGGTTTAACTCTCTTTTCTAAATGGTCAATTAACTTGGTGCCTAAAAATGTGTCTACTTAGAAAGTTTAAAATTTTTTCCTATGAACCATAGCCTTTCTTTGTCCAAAAAGAAACAAAGAAAAAAATTTGTTTGACAAATAAATAATCGCTTATATGTAAACAGAAATCAAACGTTCAGCTACTTTTATTCAATAATTTAATGGTTCATTTAGTTAACTAAAGAGCTAAGTTCTCTTGTCCCCTTCTAATAAAGGAGATGGTTTTTTTAAAATCTCAAGGGAGAAGTCACTTGAGAGGCTAGAAAAGTTTGATTCCCCAAGTTTTAAAAAAAAATTTCCAACGACTATGGCTATTTTAACCTTCTCAACTAAGATTTTTTTTTAGGCATTTCACTTGATAAAAAGAAAAAATTATATTGATCTTAAATATAAAAAAAACATACAAAAACAAATAAACAGTAAATAAAACAGTAACAGTCAAATAGGCCTAAAATTTAGAACGAAACAATTCTTTAATTAAGTGCCTATTTGGATCGGCTTTTAGGAGATCAATAAAATATTTTTTCCACCATAAAAATTTTTTTGTTAAAAAATAAGTGTTTGACTGTAGAATTAAAAAACACTTATTTAAGAGATATGACTTTTTTGGCAGTTAAAATACAATTTTTTAAGAGTTTTAAATTTGGAACTTCTAAAAAAAGCCTCTGGAATAATTTTTTCAAATAGATGTTTCAGAGCAATTAATGACAATTAATGAGCTTATTTTTAGTTTCTTTTGCCCTTATATTTTTAAAATAATGCTCCTAATACCCACATATCAACATATCTCTATAATAAATTATGCATTTAACATAATGATATGTGGGAACATATTGCAAATCTTCTTCTATTATGATAAAATGCATAATTTATTATGTATTTAACTATTTACTCAACTTGAAAATTTTTTTTGAAATTTATATTTATATAATATTATTTGGCTATTTTATATGTTTAATATTTATTTTATTTGTATTATAATCCATATAAAAAATTTGATTAGATATAGTTTTATATAATTTAAAATTATATAATAATTAATATATTGTACTTCCGTGACTATCTGTTGTATGAAAAATATTTTCAGAAAGATCTGGCCGTTAATAACATGACTTGTTTAGAAAAATATGAACTATACAAATAAACAGTTTGATATACAGGACTAGTTTAATAATTTTTAATTCCACTATAAACTTGTTTAGAGTCGTTTGATTGGGTTTTTAATTATGATTGTTGTATTTTTGTATTAAATTTTGTGTATTTTATAGATTTTTGTATTGTTTATCTCAATTTTTATACTGTATTAGTGTATGTTTTTTCGATTTCTGTGATGTTCTTTATCGATTTTTATGTTTATAAAAATTAAAAACCAAATTTGAAAACGAAATCGTTTGTAAATGGGCCTTTAATTTTGAATCAAGGATTAAAAAATTGGACCGGACTGGTTGGTCTGACCCAATTAATTTAAAATCGATATGGTTATTATTTCGGTTTTATTTAAAAACTAGTAAGCTTAAAAATCGGACAATTTTCATTTAACCATCCGATTTAATCAGTTATAAATAACCGGTCCAACCATACTTCGTCTCCTTCGTCCTCAACACCGCTGTTCTCTCTCTCTCTTCATCGTCTGTGCTCCAACATTGAAGCTCCATTGTCTTTAACGCTATCGTTCTCCAAAGTTCCATCGTCCTCAAAGCCGAAGACAAATTGTCCTCCGAAGCTCCATCGTCCTCAATGTTGTCTGTTCTCCATTGTCCTCAATGCTCCATCGTCTGTGCTCCATCCTTTGGAAACCGGTATAGATCTTGAACATAGGTTTATAAATCTTAGAAATTTGCATCTAATCTCCTTCCAGACGATTCAAAGTTACTATCTTGTTATTGATTAGTCACTAGGTTTAGTCTCTTTAGGAGAGACGGAGACAAGCAAAAATGGTACCTAGTGGTTGGAGTATGAATTGGCTAAGGGCTTACCAATTAAATTTATTCGTATAAATTACTTCTTATGATGAATGAAAAGACTTGATGATTTGAATTATAGTTATTTTTAACTTACGACGTATAAATTACATATAACTTTCAAGTAATTTACGTTTGTTTAATTTAATTTAAATATATTATTGTAAATTTTATGAGTTATATATATATATTCAAGTTAATATTATAATGGAAAACCAGAACACTTAATCATCACAAAAAGATTCAACGGACATGACATCTTTTATTTGTGGAAAGTTGATCTAGTATGGAATTATTTTTTCACTAGTTAAACATTTGATGGAAACACTTAGTATAATTGTCTATTTTGCAATAGAATGCCTAAAGGTGGAGGAATTTATAGGAAGGAACAACATCTTACCGGTATAAAAGGTATATTGCTCATTGTAAGAATGTACCATTTGATGTGCGTGAAATGATTGCAAAATATTTGAAAGAACAAATAAAAAGAAAAAAGAAAATAATGAGGATCATAATACTTTTTTTGGAAATGATGAAGTAGAAGTTATACCAACATGTATTAGCTAAAGGAAAAAAGGAAAGCTGTTGTTAATTTGGATTCTTATTTTCCTTCAAGAAATACTCATAATTCTCAGTTGAGTTTAAAAAGCGCTATACATGATAAGGACCCCATTTTACGTTGTAAAAGAGCATGGGCTAGATGGCTTTATCATTCTTTTATTCCTTTGAATGCTCTAAATTCATCTTATTTTCAAGAAGCAATAGATATCACAACAACAATAGGTCCTAGATTTAAGACATCTTCTTATTATGAGATTTGTGTGTCTTTACTTCAAGATTTGAAAAAGAATATCAAATAATTGTGGATTCATATAAATCTAGATGGAAAATAATAGGATATATTATCATGGCAGATGGCTGGACTGATCAAAAACAAAGAACTTTGATCAATTTTTTAGTTTACTGTGATATTGAAATAATTTTTGTTAAGTCTGTTGATGCTTCAGATATGGTGAAAAGTGCTCATACTTTATTTGGAATATTTTATGAAATTGTTGAGTGGGTTGGATCAAAGAATGTAATTCACTTCATTATAGATAATGCAGCTAATTATGTATTAGTTGGATACTTATTAGAATCAAAGTATGAGAATATTTACTGGTCTTCATATTCTGCTCATTGTATCAATCTCATTTTAAAAGATATTGGATCTATGTCGCATATTTATAGTCTTGCTTCACGAGCATTTAAGATCACAATTTTTTTGTATAATCATTTGATCTTTTTATCTTGGTTGAGAACGCAAAAAGATTGGGTTGAGATAGTGCATCATGCTGTTACTAGGTTTGCGACTACATTTATAACTTTAAAAAGTATTTATGATCGCAAACAAGTATTACAGAATTTAGTGACGAGTAAACACTTTCCGAGTCATAAATTATCAAAAAGTGAGAAAGGAAAAGAGGTGTATACTATTGTATTAGATAATAAATTTTGGGATGCTTGCTTGAATGTTGTAAAGATTGTGGCTCCACTGATAAGATTATTAAGAATTGCTGACTCAGATGAGAAGTCATCTTTAGAACATATATATGATGGCATGTGTATAAGACTCACAGTACAATTATGAATATTTTCAAAGGAAATGAGAAATTATACAAGCCTTATACAGAAATTCTTAAGAAACAATGAGATAAGCATCTTACTTAAATGATTCATTTGGCAGCTTATTTTTTCAATCTTTATTACTTATTTAGTGAAGACGTATGGACAAATCAAATAATGAATGATGTTTTTGATGTGATTGAACGCAAAAGTATGTTTTCTACAGTAGATCAATCAAAAGCATCAAACGAAATTAGATTATATCGTGAAAGTTCAGGGAATTTTGTCAGACCATTTATAAAGAGAGAACTTATGATGAAAAAAATGCAACCTGGTAAGTTTTCATAATTTAAGTTTCATTTTTTACTTATTAATAATAAATTTTAATATTTTTCTTGTAACTTTGAATTT
>JAOXYD010000009.1:10511750-10525915 GCA_028565735.1 Pinacopodium congolense | reverse complement strand
ATCTAAGTTCGCATAGTACATTGGCTCGATCCAATGCTTACCCACAACAAATCCGTTAGTCATGGTCCATTCATCCGAGTGTATGGGATAAGTCAATCCCCGCAAGGTTTGAGACTCTACTAAAATTCGCATCAAATCTGATCCCATTTGCTCACGTTTGCCTTATCATCTTCGCATGTCCCCTTTATGTGTGTGATCCAACTAACCTTTTTCTGAAGGCACTCCATGTGCCAAATCTCACCTACCCTGAGATCTTCGACGACACTTCCCGCATTTCTCGCCTACTTACAAGTTTCTCGGGACTTAACTTTGTTCTTTCGTCAACATTCTTTCCTCGTATTGACTTATGTGCCAAGCATTGGTCAAGACTAGCCAATACTCGTACGATCCAGCTGCGTGGACTTGGGAGTCTAACAATTACCCTCTTTTCCAAAAGACCTTTCAAAGGGACGTATAACGTTCACGCTTATAAGTTCTAAAACCTTTTATCTATTTGATGTGAGATTAATGTACCTTTTCATTGGAGTGCTAGGCGTAATATTCTCTCATTCAATCTCATGTGGTGTTCAGTGTAAGGTCGGATGAGAGTAAAGATTGACTCTGATGTCACTTTGTCATGAGATTATTACCCTCTTCTTCAAAAGATGTCTCAAAAAAATGTGCAGCGTCAACACTTATAAATTTCAAGACCTTCTCTTGTCCATCTGATATAGAATTAATATATCTTATCTACTTTTTATAAGAATGCTTGACGTGCTAGTAATTTTGTTAATTTTTAATTATATCATCTATCAAAAAATTAACTAGAGGTTATTTCTCCTTTTAATAAAAAGGGAGTTTTATATTAATTATAAAAAAATTTCAAGAACAAAAGATTCTTTCATAGTTAAAAGTAATAATGATAATAGTTAGTTTGTTTTTAATGTGATTTTCAGTTTGTGATAGAACTTGGATAACATTAGAAGTGCATATGCAACTTGATAAAGCCATGGAATCAATAATTACGTTCCTAAGCAGAGGTACTTCAAGTGGCAATATGATGATTGTTTTTGCTACCAAAATATAGAATGATTTTCCAAATGCAAACCCTTCAGGAACTGAAGCAATCACATTCAATTTGAAGCTTGATTTGGACATTCACCGAAAGAAACGACTGTTGAAAAACCTGACCAGGCATGGTTTGCATATTCATTTGGTCGGTTATAAAATAAGCCTCCACGAACATTACAGAGGATCGGAGCAAGAGCAAACCCTGAAGAGCACTAACTGAAATTTCCACTACCTGAGACCTGAAAAGCAGGCCTGACACTTCTCCACCACCCTTATCGTCGAAAAGTGGTACGTTCGTCATGGACACGTATGCACATTTATACTATAATCCTTAATCTATTATGTTCATTATTTCTATGTACTATCAATTTGGTGGCTAACAAATCTTGTTGGGATTGTTGCTGACGAGATAATACAAATCCTGACGGTTTAAACATCCCTGTGCTTGGAATCTTCGTTTTCTTTGATCCCTCCGTTTCAGATGACATCAGGAATATTCTTACTGGTGATGATGATCATGTGCTTAACAAAATGCGTGCAGTACATTGATTTCCACAAAACAGATTTTTAATGTTCTCTACTAGTTAGTTTTTGTTGCTAGTTACAGAAGACATAATTTTGAAGTTTTTTAAAAAATTAAACAGAAAAAAGAAAATTGGTTATAATTTTTGATTTAGGTTAAATTACGGAGTTTATAATATGTTTTTAAAAATTGATTTAAGTGTTTTATAGTAAGAACAATTGACGCAATATATTATCCTTATGAACCGATTTGAAACGGTTAAAAAATCTCTACCGAAGTTCATAAATGAAGTATTTTTAATTTTTTATGTTTTATGTTATTCAAGACTTTTTCTTAATTAGAATTTTTTTCTATATTTATTTGTTTTAGGGTTTTAAAACTATTTAAGAAGTGAACAAAATTAATTTTGAGTTAGCAAATTAATAAAAAATTTTCGATTATCTTTAAATTTTTTTGTGCTTTTCTACTTGCGTCACTTACCAAACTGAGTTTCATGTCTTACAAAGTAAAAGTGCTCAATTTGATGGAACCTGAAGGGATATAATATACTGCGTAGTTCAGGGCTATCAGGAACTTGGAAGATTCCTAGTTAGTTATCATCAAACTTTTACCTCTTATTCTACATTGTTAAATAACAATAGATTGGGACCAATGGAAGTGAAAGTTGTGCTGTGGGAAGAACATGGGAGACTTATCAGGTCTTATTATGCTCTTTTTACTTTCCTTTTGTCCAGAACGGTCATATGCAGACTCCACAATCTCAAAAAAGGCCAATGAATATTGCTTGGTATGTAATATGGTCGGTTCCCGCCACCAAAAACCACTAAAAGATAACTCTACAGAGGGTATGTTTCTTAAAGTTCTTCCCCACTATGCTCGAATTATATATAAGGAATTCCGCCTTTCTGATTTTGCATGCTTTCCCAAGACAAATTTAGTTAAATCTATGCAAGTTGCTCAAGTGCAGTACTTGCAGTGTTGTATAGGCCACTTTGCTACTTTCAACTTCCAACTGCATAGAGCGATTCTGACAGTGACAAAACAACTTGTACAAGGTTTCTTGGGGTTCAAGAAAGTGAGAAGTTTCCTTTAGGACAGTGAAAGAGTTTACACTTGATAGAATTGTTCTTGGTTTACTGTTTCAATCTTCCACTAATTGAGGCCAAAATGGAGCATTCTCGTGTGTCGTTACTTGTGTTCGCATTTTTGTTCTATAGTTTCTTCCTCTGCTGTCAATCTAGATGGCATCACCATACAGCACACAAGCACGCTCATTCTCACAAAACATCCACAATTTCAGAGCCTCCTACTCCTCCACCGGACCTTGCAAATCCACCTGAGTTCGCTAATCCGCCAGAGGCTTCTAATTCACCAAAACCTGCTTATCAGGCTAAGCCTACTAATCCACCTCAATTTGCTAATCAACCCGAGCCTGCTAATCCACCTGAATCTGATAATCAACCTGAGCCTGCTCGTCCACCTGCGTCTGCCAATCAACCTGAACCTGCTAATCCACCTGACGATGGCAATGCCTACAGCACTGACGGGGTTTTTGATGTAAGAAAATTTGGAGCTGTTGGTGATGGAATAGTAGACGACACAGAAGCATTCAAGATGGCATGGGATGCAGCATGCGAAGTTTATTCTGCAATCATTCATGTTCCTAATGGTTTTAATTTCATGATGCAGTCAACAATTTTTACAGGTCCTTGTCAATGTGGCCTAGTATTTCAGGTATTGTACTGTTTGTAACTCCTGTCACGTCAATCTTTTTGCCTCTTTAAGGTTCAAAGGGCTAACCAGTTTTGATACATTCCGGTGAATGAGAAGGTTGATGGGACCCTTATGCCCCCCGATGGACCTGACTCTTGGCCAGAGAAATACAGTAAGAGGCAGTGGCTGGTCTTCTACAAAGTCAACAACATGTCTCTCCAGGGAGGTGGTGTTATAGATGGAAGGGGACAGAAATGGTGGGATCTTCCTTGCAAACTTCACAAGGTACTGTTTGAGTATGTTCGCAATGAAGTTGTATATATTATTGTTATACATATCCAATTGCTGACTTCTTTTATCTAACGACACAGGGAATTAATGGAACTAAAATGTCTGGACCATGTGAGAGTCCAATTGTATGTTTTACATATTCTAAAAGCTTTAATCTTACACTCCAAAAGAGAACTTTTTGATTTGAATATAATCTCGGTGTTGCAGGCTATAAGGTTCTTCATGAGCTCCAATTTAACTATGCAAGGACTTAGAATCAAGAATAGTCCTCAGTTCAACTTCAGATTTGACGGTTGTAGGAATGTTCACATAGAATCCATCCACATTACTGCTCCTGCCTTAAGTCCTAATACTGATGGAATTCACATCGAAAACACTAATGGTGTTGGAATCTACGATTCAGTGATCTCCAATGGTCAGAACATAAACTCATAAGATTTCCCCTCTCCCTCCATTTATTGTCTGAAGACTCTGAGCTTTAACAATCTTAAAACTGTTTGCAGGAGATGATTGTGTGTCAATTGGATCAGGCTGCTATGATGTAGATATAAGGAACATCACATGTGGACCTAGCCATGGAATCAGGTACACCAGTGGATTCTAAATAATTTCTCATCTTATCTTATGCAAACCTTTTACCATGAGTTCCTGTTACCTTCCACACAGTATTGGGAGTTTAGGCAATCACAATTCACGGGCCTGTGTTTCCAATATCACGGTTAGAGACTCAGTGATCAGAGTATCAAATAATGGAGTTAGGATCAAGACATGGCAAGGTGGTTCAGGAGCAGTATCAGGAATCATATTCAGCAACATCCACATGGACAATGTTAGAAATCCGATTATAATTGACCAATTCTACTGCCTCTCCAAGGACTGTTTGAATCAAACGTCAGCAGTTTTCGTCTCAGACATCCTGTACGAGAATATAAAGGGAACCTACGATGTCCGAAGCCCGCCAATGCATTTTGCCTGCAGCGACTCAGTACCATGCACTAACTTAACACTCTCCGACGTTGAGCTTCTTCCTGCAAAAGGAGACATAGTGTTGGATCCATATTGCTGGAATGCATACGGTGAATTACAAACACTGACAATCCCACCAGTTTCTTGCTTGATGGAGGGTGCTCCTCGATCTCTCTTGGATACTGACATGGGTTATTGCTGATTTAAAGGAGTCTTCTACAAAGCTTTTCATTATATATGCATGTGTATATAATTCAAACAAAAACCAGCGTTATTATGTACCTCTGAATCTGATTATATAATGATTGTGGAGGTATTTACGTGTGCTCTAACTTCTTTTCCGTCATATATATCATAATGTTTTAAAGCACAACTCTTTCATTATTCCTCGCCAGCCTTAGATCAAGTGACCTGCAATAGCCTCTTTGAAACCGTCAAGTCACACACTTTCTAAATAGATCAAGTAAAGGATAATAATGTCAGTTTACCTACAAACAGTACATGCCCGATCAAGAAGAAATAGGACATGAAAATGATGCAGTAGGTTTGGCAGGTCATGTGAATAGGAGTATTATATATAAAAATGAATGGTGCTAAGTAGAGAATAAGCGAGGATAGTACTTGAGGATGAATTTTCTAACTTTTTAGTGATGGATGAATGGTGAGGTGTGGGGAACAAAGTTCTTGCCCTAGGTTGCACGCGCAGAGCCCTACTATAATCATATAAAAATCACCATTATATTATCTAATGCAAGTACTGAAAAAGTTTCCTGTTCGTGCACGAGCTAAATTCCAATTGCCTCCCACCAAATTCACCTTTTTCAACATCTACTCTCCTACAACATACTCAGAAATTCATTATCTTGTATGTATTCGGTTGTTTCTTGGATTTCTCTGTATGTGTTTGAAGAATATACGTGAAGACAAACTGTCAAATAATACTCAAGATCCAAGAATAGTTTAGTGAGTGTTCATTCTCTAAGGTGATGGTGACCATTTCTGTTATTGAAGAACCTCTTATTGGGATGAGAAGCAATAAGGGAACGCGAATATGGCACTCATGTATGGAAAAAGGTAAAAGGAATCTTCCTTAGCCCATTGTCTTTCTCACATCTACACACGTCTGTTAGCCGTTTAGGGCAAATAATCAAAAGGGAAGGTAAAGTACCCCATACCTTCCATGTTTAAGAGACTATAAAGTAAGCAAACGAATAAGACAACGTTCAAACAAAAGTTCAAATCAGACGTGGGCGGAAGGCCGTTTTAAAAGCTCAAATGCCGAGATTCCTCGATCCCAAGGAGACGCAATAGAGTTCAAATCATACTATGTTTCGGGAAGAGTCGATTCTGAAAGCCCATCTAAAGACGTCATTGGACTATTGCCCATTTGGGCCACTACTGACTTGTTGAGATCTGGTTGCATGTTTTCTTTTCACCTCTTTCTTTAAAAGAAAAAAATTAAATGGTATCTAGATACATATATAGGTTGATTATAAGAGGAATACATCCTCAAAATTTTTATAAAAATTTAGATAAATTCTTAATATTTTGATATTTATAAAAAGTTCAAAGCGTCTATTACTGAGATTTATATAAATAAAAATTATTTATAAATATACATTAACATTGAGTGCTAAATTATAAATATGAAATAATTAATAATTATTTACATTTTTATGAAAAATTAAGAACTAATTTATACATTTGGTCATACATATTTTTATCCGTTACTACTTTTTTTTTAATTGCAAGTGAAATACTTAAACTCCTCTTCAAATTGATGATAGTAAGTGTCTGAATTCTCCTATTTAAAGTGCTAGTTGATTTTCTTTAATTTTGAAATTTCCATTTTCAACTGATTTTGGTAACTCATAATTAGACAACATCAACTTGTTTGCTTTCTTAGATAGCAATTATAATGTGATCTTAAACACTTGCGTTATCAATCATTTGTTTAAAATCTCATGTTATCAAGACCTTTTTAAAGTTAGTATCGAGTCTAGTCATCTACAAATTAATCCAAGCTCATAGAGTTGATCTCTCCATTTTCTAGGTAAAAGATCATCAAAGGTAAACCATGGATCAAAAGTTAGCATATACATACGTGTAGGAGGTGACTAAGGTCGTATAGGCTCAGTTATAGACTCAATTTCACTTATTTTTGGATCTATTTCGGTGTGCTATTTTGAGGATCAGGAATATCCATTAGGATCTGTGAAATCTGAGACAAGTTAGAAAATTGTTCAGAATTATCAAACTCAGTGGTAAAGATCCTTGACCATTAGAGTCTTCTTTAGTAGGTTGATGGTGGTGCTATAGGGTTGCAATGTAGTTTGACATAAGCTCTTTATCTTTCCCATTGGTATAAATAGGTTGGGTTCTTAGAGGTAAGGTAAGTGGTATTTTAATTTGCAGTGGTTTTTATGAAGTCTTGATAGGATTAGTAAATGATGGTGAAGGTTTATTCTTTCTTTTAGGTTTAAGTTTCTACGACTTTATGAATTTAGAGGATTTCATGATTAATGAATAAATCATTTTAAAAACTTTTCCATAATCAACAACTTTAGGGTTTGCTGGAGTAGTATAAGTGAGTTAAATAGTTGGAAAAGATGAAAGGTAGGTCTTATAAACTAATTTAAACTGTCCCTTTTGGATATGAGTTTCAATTCTTTTAAGCTTATCACCGACTCTTTGCAGTTCTTCTTCTTTTTTGGTGAAGTCTAGCCCATAATAATGCTTATTAACATATCTACACAAATCTACATCCAGTTGCACTATCTGACTAACCAAAGTGCTATGTAGAAATTAAATATGAGAAGAAACTGAATCCATCCTATTATGAATCGCTTGGGTGTTAAGATAAACCTTCAAGCTTTAAATCTACCCTTTTAGAATTGTATTCTAGGCAACAATATTTTTGGTTTATCAGTTTAAAACTTCTTTGACAGGAGAGATAGAAACATAAGTTCTTTGAGGAGACATGCTAGTAGATCTAACATATAAGGTTAAAGTAACCCTAGTAACGTCATTAGTTCTCCGTTCTAAAAGAGGGAGCTCCTCTTTATATGGCCTCCTCTTTATACATGGTATGGGCATAGATACTATCGTAGGAATAGGCGGAATAATGGGTTTAAGCCTAACTAGGATCTCATTACGGGAGATCCAACCTTGCCAAATGCCTTGATTAGTTCATATATATTTTGAGGTCCGAGTTTAGGATTTTTAAGTCCAACCCATGATTTTGAGTCTAGATCTTGATCATTATACCTAGGTTGATGATTTCTTTGTTGGTATACATTTGAACTTATTCTCTTTCTTGGATTTGCTTCGTAGAAGGTATAATTCATTATCAGAATAATCTATCTAACATTCACAGTCCAAATCGCACATTGAGGGATCAACATCCTAAATGAAATGACCATTCATATAGTAGACATATATCTTAGAGCTCTCAAGTTTAATATAATGGATTGGGGTTGCTCCTAGACCTTCTTTATAAGAGAAGGTAGGTTGTGTCATCAAAATGGATCCATATGTTCGTGAGGACTTTGGTTAGTCATCACTAAGCCTGGTAAAACCAAACCTAACTGTACCATCCTATAAGATTTTTAGGCACAAGAGGAGTTGTTATGTGTATATAATGATGATGTGGAATATGGAACACTTTTTCATAGTTAACGATCCACTCAATAAGCATCAAACTCTCTAGATCCTTTGCAAGCAACTAATTTTCATATTTGGATGATGGTAGTGGCATCATGAGCTTGATCTGCAAGCATGTATAAGGCATTTGTTGTAGAATTAGAAAAATTAAGATCCATAGTATGATTATGTAGTTTGTAGATGATTTAATGATGTAAGGTGGCAACTATTGCCGCTTGATCTTATTGTACTCCTACGATTTAGATTTGAACTTTCAATCTTTTCGTAAAGTTAGATCATCCAACATAATATTGAAATTAGGGACAATAGTATGGATTACACTCCCAATGTTGAAATTAGTCAACAACGTACAAATCAAAACATTATGGTACTTTGTATACACTGTATCCCAAAGAGAAATTCGAACTGTAGCGAGAATCCCTTTTCTTCCATATAAGGTTAGGATAAGGCAAATAACTCCAACATGTAAATAAGTATAGCCTTGTTCTCTCTAGAAGCAAATCAATTCCTAGGGGAATTCTAAAGTTATATATTGCTCAACTTGTGTGGCTTTTGGTCCATATTATTCTAATCTAGAACTATGAATGATTTCTTTAACTATAAGTTGATGTATAGAAATAATAGAATGGATGTTCCTGGTAATAGATTTGTTTCTATGATAGAGAATGTATAAACTTAAGAGAGGAAGATTAGTATCATGAATTATAGTATTTTAAAAAATATGGGTGATTTCTATTAGGTGTTCTATTTATTTAGAAAGAATTCTCTATATAAAAGAAGGTAAAGTAGCTAAAGAAAGTGTCAAAGACAACTGAATTGGATCAATGGAAATAGAAGAGGATTCACTCATGGTGGATTGAAGTTCTCCTTACTCACTTTCTTTAATAATAATATAGCCTCAATCAAGAAAAACATATGGCTCTGATACCATTTTGGAATAAAGGGTCACAATACTAGATATTTAACAGGAAACCATATGCAATATGATACGTTCTAGATCTTTCTAAGAGCTTAATGATATATAAAGACAATAGTAGCAAAGATCTTAGGTATTCTAGTTGAGACACAAGCTCTTTTATGTCTTTATTAATAGGATCTCAGTAATATAAAAAAACAAGTATGCTCTGCTCTTATTTCTATAAGAGGATCCTATGCATCAAAACTTCTTAAACCAATGATCCTGTTTGAGCTTAGAGTTATATGGGGATGAATTTGTCAACTTAGGTCCCTAAGTTTCAGGCCTTGAGAGTTGACACTCATTGAGAGAAAAAATAATTTGTGTCTTAACTAGAATTCCTGAGATCTTTGCTATAATTGTCTTTGTGTATCATTAAGCTCTTAGAGAGATCTAGAACATAAGTAGGTATGGGAATGGTAAAGATGTTTTTTTTAATAGAAATAGAGATGTTCTATTATTAGGAAATAAACAATGACCTAATTGTTAGCACAATGAAAGAATTTATACAATTTTCCATAAAACATTTTAAAATTTTTAAATTGAAATATAGAATAGGAAAAATAATAAGATTTTTGACAAATCTGTTTCATTTTTTCCATAGATCATTTTATTATTCACGAATCTATCAATCACAAACTATTTAAGTGTGTAAGCCTCAAAGGCACTCAGGGGAGAATTGAATGATTAAAACCTTTTAACCTAATTAAACTAGCCTTCTAAACTAATTCAAATTAAATGCAATATCTAAACTACTATTCAACCTAAAATGATATGGAAATGCAAATGTCAATTTAATAAAAATTAAACCAAAAGCCAAGCCACATAACAAGAAAAAAGGAAAGAGATAAGGGTAAAGAGAGATACCAAAATTTATAGAGGATCTCCTACCTCAAAGATAGATTGCATCATTTCTCTAACTATTTGTTGGAAAGTTTACTAATAAAACAAAAACAATTACAACCTTCTACTTAGGTGAAGAGTAACCCTTACAAGATATATTGTTTTTGTTAAAGGTGAAGAATAACCTTTTTGATAAATCTTTTTATGGTAAAGAGGAGTCTTTACAACATAAACCAACTATAATAGCCCTCTTACAAGGAACCAAACACACCTAAAAAGGTGTTTCACTTAAAGCTCAACTAAACTAATGGCTCTTGCTTTCAATAAATGATATGATTACACTATAATGCACTAGCGAACATAAAAAACCTTAATATGGCAGGATCTAAAAATGAGTAAATATGATGAATGATAAAAGTAAAAATGCAAAGACTTAAATTTTGAGAGCTTTGATGAATGTAAATATAGTAGCTTCCAAACAAACAAATAATCCTCTAAAAATTTAATTATATGGTCAATAAAACCCTTGAGGACTTAAAAAAATAAAAGGTAGCAATTTAAAAGCAATAAATTTGGATTAAAGTGCCTAAATATGTGACTGAACGCTAGAGCATACAAAACTAAGCAATTTTAATGTCTATAACTTTATAAGCTTGAATATGTGAATATAACCATTTAATGATGCACAAAATTGATCTATGAAACACTTAAATGCTTTAGAAAAACTAAGAAGAGAAAAATGAGACATTTAGAACCTAGTTTGGACAGTTAAACACATGATTAAAGAAAGAATAAAGAAACCAAAGAAATTTTGATATATCTAAAATTTAAGCTCAAAATAGATGAAATAAGTTTTTAAAATTTCAAAACAAAGATTAAACACAATCTAGAACACTTAAGTAAATATAAAACAACAATTTCATAATTTTAGAAATAGATTAAGATGGCAAGAATTATGATTAAAATAATAACAAGCTAAACAAAGGCAGTTTTGATATGTCTGAAAATTTTAACTCAAAATAATTGAAATAAGTTCCCAAAATATGAAACAAAGATCAAAGAAACTCTAGAGCACTTAACCTAATAGAAAACAATAATTTCACAGCCTTAGAAACAGTTTAAAATAAAGAGGGAAAGGATTGAACTAAGAGTAGTGAAAACTTAGGCAGCTTTGAGGTTTTGGGAAATTTGATCTTGTAAACTTGTTTAAAGAGTATAAAAAGGTTGTAGAAGTGTTTTGGAATGAAATATAAAGGGTTAAGAAGGGTAAGGAGATGTTAGAAACAAAAAACTAGTCGTTAAGGCATTAACCACCTGATAAAACCCGAAACCAAAACTAGCCGGAGCATAGGAAGATGGATATGGTTAAGCATTTATTGTTGTTGATCATGTGCTCGGGTATTAGGTTGTATTTGGATTGAGAACTTTTAGGTTATATTTGGTTGTTTGACAGTGTGAACATGGGGTTTTCTTCTTCTTTTTTTCCTTGATTTGGATGGTGAACTTAATAAACATTATGTCTTTATTATATATAAATGTTTAGGATGTTTGCTTGGTATGAATTTAATTCGTTTGTTATTTATGAATGAATTAGACGTTTCGTAGGTTTGTAAGTGTTAGACCTGAATGTCACCTAAGAAGGGGGTGAATTAAATTTTTAAAAATTTCTATGAGAATTCCTAAGATCTCTTAAAAATATTTAACACTTCGTAAAAAACTGACTGTAAAAAACAGAAAGTAATTGCATAAAATAGAAAATGATTTAAGCGACGCAATAAACAAAATTAATATGAATAGTATTAGATAGAGATTAAATGGATAATAATGCAATCACAATTGTTGACCAAAGAATTAAATAAAAAAAACAAAATTTTCATAAAGTTAAAGGGTATAAGGGAAGAGAGACACCACCGATTTATTCTAATGCAGAGTGATCCACTTATTCTTACATCTAATACGTAACAACACTTTTGAGATTTTGTTCTAATATCAAAATAATAAAATTACAAAGTCACAATACAAGCACCTTTTTTAAGGCTCAAGTTAAACCCTTCACTTCCCTTTCAAAGCTAAGGAATAACCTTTCTAAAAAACAATGTCTCATAAAAATAAACTTGAAATCTAATCTCACCTAAGCACTCTTTAGTGTATTTAAAAGGCTCTCAACTATTTAAATGATTGCAGAAAAACATGTATGAAAAACACTTAAAGAACAACTCCAAGAAGAGACTTTCACAATGCTCAAATCATTAGATGGATCACTTTTTTAGACACATAGATGATGAAAATAAGTGTAAAACACCTATTCATAGTCAGTCCTAAGATGTCAAACTAGCCATTTATTACCATTGACCATTGTACAACATCCTAATGCATTAAAATTGAGTTGTCATTAAAGCAAATTTACTAGGCATGATTTATGCTCTTAAACGACTGTTCCTGGAATTTAAACAACAGTATTTTTCCTTTGTCGTTTAAGTACTAAGGACGTATACTAAACTGCAAGTCTTGCATACTACCATTTAACTCACCTTTAACCATCGTTTTACTCCTTCAAGTACGTATATTGAACAACCCTTTCTACAGTGCTACCGTTTAACCCTTTCTTGCCATCGTTTTACCCAAAAGCCATGCATAAACTTGTCTAAACACTTTAATCCAATTTAAATTAATTTCTAATAATTTTATACACTTTCAATTAATCAAAAAGAATATTAGAATATTTCATACAATGTTCCTCTTAATTATGAAATATATATGCATATTCTAAATTGTGAATGAGTTATATATGTAGTGAGCCTCTTTAAACATGAAAAAAAAAACTTAAATAAGACTTACAATTAAAACTACAAGCCAAAACCTATATGTATTCTATCTTAACTCTTCTAAAAACCTCGAGTCTTGAATAATTCACTTCGTGAATTTCATTTTGGCCCCAAGACTCTTTAAACATCTTTTTTAACATTCTAAGCTTAACACATATCTTTCAATGCTTCAAACACATAAAAACATTAATTCATTTGATGTTTTATCATCATCAAAATAAGGTGAATCTCCATTAGTTCAACAGTAAGAATTATGTTTGTTATGTACGAATCAATTATGTAAATCTTTGGTAAAAACTCTGGGTTAATAATTACATGCTTTGATATTGCAGATAAATGGATTCGGATTCGATTTCAAATTTAGATGATGAAATGGTTCCGACAACCATTATATCGTATTATGCAGAAGGTGGTTTTTATTATTTAGGTAAGTAGCCATCTCAAACTTCAACACTTAATAGACATAATTAGGTATTGAAGATTCTAAATAGGGATCCTGTTAAAATTTATGAGAATTTAAGAATGTCCAAGATGATTTTCTTGAATTTGTGTAATTAGCTGACAAATTCTAGCTGATTGAAACCCACAAGAAATGCGATGGTGGAAGAACAAGTAGCATTGTTTTTTATAACCTTGGTTATAGTTACATAACAAGACTTAATGCAAAGCGTTTTAAACATTTTGTGTGGACAATGTTACATCATTTTCAACACGTCTAATATGTAATTGAAAAAATAGAAAAAAAAATTAATTTCTCTGCCTTCATTTGACACAAACACCTATTGAGGTTCAATATAATCTAAAATACTTTCCATATTTTAAGGTATACTTATAGCTATTATTTTCATTTCAAATTGTTCTTCGTAATAAGTTTTCATCAAAATGACATTATTTCATTCTGTAGGATTGCGTAAAAGCTATAGATGGTATGCATATATTCCAGTAGATGAGCAGATACTATATAACAGTAAAAGAGTTAATCTAATATAAAATATCATGTGTTGTTGCACATTGATATACGTTTCCCCTATGTAATGGTTAGATGGGAGGGTATTGCCAATAATTATTGGATTCTTTTTAAAGCGGTCACAAATTTAGAAAACCAATTTCCAATGCCTCTGTAGGGTATTATACACACACACACACACACACACACACACATTAATTTCATAGTTAGTTATTCCAATGGCAAAAGGGTCAATTTCAACCTCAAGTTTTCAATCAAAATATAGGTCAGACCCTAACATTTTAGAGTGTTCAAAAAGAACCCTAACATTTCAGAAACGTTCAAAAAGAACCCTAACTTTTTAAAAACGTTTAAAAACAACCCCGGTCA
>JAOXYD010000009.1:10497875-10511650 GCA_028565735.1 Pinacopodium congolense | reverse complement strand
AAGACAGACAACACAAAAATCTATAAAAATACACAAAATCCAATACAAAAATATAACATCCACAACCAAAAGCTCAATCAAACAGCCCCAAAGATTAATACCTCATGCGCTTTAGAGAGTTGGTTCAAAAGACATTAACTATCAATGTCCAATAATGTATACGTTATGTACCTTTACGAACCAGAAAATCAAAAGTTGTTGCATTTATGAAAAACCCATCGAAAACATTATTGACTAACCTTGAGTACTTGAGGCATTAATTAAATTGAACACATCTAGTTTTTCAGGAAACAAGAAACTGATGAATTTATGAGCTCAAAATGATCAAAATAGAAAAATTGCAGAAGATATATGAACTTAAATGTTGTTCATCAAATTTTCCAGAAAAATGCAACATTAAACATGTAACTTCAAAGATTGTGATTCCTTTTCTAGAAAAATTGTAGACCACAAAAAATACTACATGCGAAGTCTATGGTTTAAGCCCTACAATTTCGTTTCATAAACAAATTCAAGGCAATATGAAATATATGAACATTCATTTCTAGCAAAGAAAAACAACTTAACCAGTCTAACAAGGAGTCATTGCGAAAGACAATTTAAAAAATTCCACTAAAATAATAATTGTTTTAGTTAAACACCGACAGTAGTTGAAAAGGAAATTGAGACATTATTTTGAACAATTTCAAACAAGATAGACTGAATCATAGTAGCAGATACAAGGAATTTTAGAACAAAACTAGGAATTGAAAACAACAAAGGAAGGCATCAAATCAATTGCCACAAAGTTTCTAAAACATGAAACCATGTAACTTTTGCATTTATCAAAAAATCAGAATCAAGCACATAAATCAATTTAAATTTGCTAAAGCATGCTCTGATACTACTATTGAAAAATTGAACCAAGATCATATCTAAATGTAAGGGAATTATATCAAGATTTTTCAACAGGATTATCTTTAACAAGATTTAATTGAAACATATAACAAGAAAATAACGAAGTGACACTAACTTGCTTTTGATTTCCTGTTGTAATTTTTCTTTTTTTTTTCACGAATCCGTTAATCTACGAGTCGTTCAATCGTTCAACCTCTAATGGTATTTACAAATCTTTTCAAAGAAAACTTAAATAATTTGAGAGGAATAATGAAAAGTGCTACCTTTATTTTTCCTAATATTTCCTTTTATATGAAAAAACACATTTTTTCATATTCTAAGACTTTATCAATATTAATAATTAAAGTTAAACTTTAGTCATAATTACGAATTAGTCTTAATTAGATTAGATATCACATATTGGCCTTAGAAGATTCTAAAACTTATTAATTAAATTCAACTTAATTAAAATTTTAATTTCTCTTTTATACACCTTTTATGTATGATCTATTAGGTTCATAATATGTTGACAATAATTATAAATTATGATTATAATTCATAATTAGAATTAAATAAATTAAAATATTTATTGAAAAAATTTATAATTATAAATCATGATTGTCGTCTAGCAACATGTCATGAACACTCAAATATTAAAAATATCAAAATGATTTGACTTAACCTGTTTATGCATGGTTATGATGTATAATTTAATCCTTTTGTCATCTAATATTCTAATTAAAATTAGAGTATGAAATTAGTGTCTACTCTAAATAATCCAATCATATTTGTTTTTTTTAATTAGTAAATGATTTACAATTGATATTTGAAAAACAACATTTCCCAATTTCAATTCACTATGGTTAGAGATTCTCAAATCATTACTAATCAAGAACAGTGGAATATTTTCCCTAATTACTTTAGGGTGATAAATCATTTATTGATTCACTCAACTATCTCCATATAGTTCATACTATATTTAATAACTACCGAATTAAACTACTATAAGAATAAAACGTAAGTAGCATTAAAACATAGTAATTCCTACATGATATAACTTTGGTAATTTCATGTTTAATGATAAATTATACAACAATCATAATGAGATAATCTATAGATACACAAGTATTATTTTATTTGAAATTCTCATAATCGAGTCAGTTTAGTGAACTTATTCTTTAATAAATACTTATACGTTTGTTTAAGTATCTCTACATTCTAATATATGAGGTCGATTACTTTTTTCATAAGAAAAAAAATAAAGCATGTGCTAGTGTAACCATTATATTAACATCATATCTTAATAAAATTATGATTAGGAGCATTTTAAGAATAATAAAAAATGCGATTCGAATATCATAATTATAATTTTATTATAATTTCTAATAGCACAATAACTATTCTAAGGATTTTATCTTTATGATTCATAATTAAAATACTTAACAAATACACAAAGATAAAAAATATCTTTTTATTGAATACAAAAATATAATGTCATACATATATTTTTACAACTAATCGATTAGCTATAAGGATATAAACCAACATAGCTAAGAGGAGGGCATGCATAAAATTTACTGTAAAGAATAATCACATTTGAAAACAACTAATATTTGATGATAATAGGAATTTATTTCTATAGTAATTTGTTCGTGATTGATTGAGACAAATCATCAAATAACTTTATATTGGTAAATAAAAATATAAAATAATATGACTTTATATTGAGTATTACTTTTTTTAGTTGAGGTTTTTGAAGCATGTTTAAATTATTTGTTTTATTAAAAATTATCGTGTACCTGATAACATATTTTTAACATAGATTTTTATTCTTTACTAGTTCTCAAACCTCAAAATTTATTAATGTGATTTATTTTCTCATTAACCAACCCTACTTCATAAAAAGTATTAAAATAAAGTTTTATGCCTAAGAACATAAAAATTATCGTTTGCAAATCTTTTCTCAGCTACATCAAAGTTTATTCCGTAGTGTGTTGTATCCGTTGTTTCTACTTTCTATTTGTTTGTGTTATCAGTCTTCGTCAACACACTTATGCCTCTTTTTCCTTTTACGTTTCAGAAACCACTATCACATCTATTTTCCATCATAATTCATCGTGATCTTCCTTTTTTGCTCACGTAACATACAAATTTGTTATTACGCCAGACTTGTAGCACCTACTACAATACGATGTAAAATTCAAACGAACTCCATTTCGACGGAAGTAAAGAGATGGCAAAGAAAAAAAATAGTGGGAGGTATGTGGCTGACTGGAGCTCACGTTGTTGTGTAGAAACATGTAGTTGTTGGATTTTAATGGTGTATTTTGAAGGGAGAAAAAAGAATACCAACTTTTATGACAGCACAACCTGAGACATTAAGGATGGTTATGATGGTTGAGGATCACTGATGTTCTTACGTAAGGGACAAACGAATCTTTCTAAAATAAAAAAATTTACTTTTACAAAACAATATTAAAACATAAAAATATCTTAAACTTTCATAGATACGGTTTAAGCTGCACGTTTATGCTCAATCCTAACCCCTGCTTATCTTAAAAAGAGTTTCAAAAATAAGGAAAAGTACTAATATTTGGAAACATACCCAAAAAACTAATAAAAAGACACATCCCTTATAAATTCCCTTAAACACATATTACATTCTCAAAGTAACCCCAGTCAAGAAGCATTAAAAAAATAAAATGCAAACCCCCTAAAAAATAAAAGATTTTTTAAAAAGGTATAAAACTTAATTAAAATAATAATAAAAGATTTAGGGCATGATTATCCCTTTTTAAAAAGATAGCTTGGTAATACAAAGGCACCTGTATTTGCTCTGTTCTTGCTCTACCCTTTATCGTTTTTAGACAGGTTAAGAATTTGTTTTATTTCTTAATATGTGTATAGAATTTTTTATAAAAAAATATCAACATATGACGTCTTAAATTTTGAGGAATCGTTAAAAGAACGTTTACAACGGTCCAAAACATCATTTTAATGTATATAAATATTCAAACGTTACATATCTAAATCAAAATTTAGTTGCTCGAGACCTATTTTATATCTCTATATTAGTGAAAAATAGTAAAGGACACTGCAACATTTAACAAATCTAGGGATTCTATATCCACATACATTCTGGTATTTTTAACTTTTAACGTTTTCACTTATTGATGCTCAGTGGTGCAAATTGCTCACGGAACATGTATCTCATCAAACATCTCAAGAGTACAATCTTGTCGAAGCACTTAACTTCAAACCTTGTGATGTCTTCAACCTGATTAAGGTATCATTTACATAAATTCTTAAGTTTTGATTAAATGCCGCATTCTAAAGAACAGATATGTTCCTCTTATTGTCGTTGTCCATTTCTTAACTGACAGCAAATTAAATAATTTTCAATTTTAAATTACATTTGAATAATTTCAAAATAATTAAACCATTATTTATAATTAAAAATATAATTTAAATTGAAAATTATTAAAATATTCAGTTTCAAACTATTTTTGAATAATTTTTCAATAAAATAGTTTTCAATGTTATTCTTTTGTACAAATCAATATTATATTTTTAAATATAAATTTATTTATAAAAGATATTTTGTAGTTACTGCATATTTAATTTAAAATATTTATTATGAATTATTTTTTTTAGGTCAAAGACTTATCAAGTCTAGAATTTGGATATACTTTGAAAAAGAGTATAATATATAATTAAATATTTGTTAACTAGACTTAAAAATCATTATGCTTTACTTGCTAATAAAATATTGATGTATTAATTACTTGTTATTTTTATAAGAAAAAAATTAAATTTGACCTTATTTGAATAAATTTTAGAAGATTGGTTACTAAATTGAAAAATTTTGAAGTTTAAAAACTAAAATTTAAAATTATGAAAGGTTATTCACTAAATTAGTAATTTTTAAAAGTTGAGGATGTACATGTCGATAGCCACATGGCACTTTTGAAATCTATTAGCTACATCAACACGAGTTTAAATTTTTATCTTAATTGATCAACTTTTTGAAAATTGATCATTTAACTGAAAATTTTTAAAGATTTGTCACTGGATTAAAAAAATTTCAAAAAGTTACTCAATTGTCTATTTATTATCCCTTAATATTAAGGAAATATTGAATTAAGTTCCACAATGAATATTTGAATTGTAAATTGATAATTTAATATATTGATGATCAATCAAATAATTCAGTGATAGATGTAACCACGTTTAGCCTAATTAATTTATTTCTCATTAATTTATTTCTTTATTATTTTAATTTCATTTGATACTTTTAATTTACTTAGAACCCTAGATTATTATGTTGCTACAAGTAGCCATAGATTAAATTAAAATTCTTCAAAGAAATAATCCCCATTCCTCATACTCTATTCATTTTTACTAAAAAAGATAGGTTTTATATTTTTGGTGTATATGACAATATTGCCAATTCTTTATGAAAATTTTGAGAATATTAAGTCTAAGGATCAATTATTATTAGTGTCTTTATTTTCTATCTTCTCATGTATTAAATTTCTTTAGTTATGAGGTTTAAGATTGCACTTAATGAAAATTAATCTCTTTTTATGCCAAAGTATATATTAGAACTAAATGGAAAGAATTACAGAAATTTTGGAACGAAAAGAGTTGAAATAGATGTTGGAGCTAACTAGACATGGCCTTGTTCAGTAATAATTGTGTGATAGATGGTAGCAAAATTTTTAAAAATTTTATTTTAGTTTTGTACCCTACATCTGATAGCAACTAAACAAGGTCTAATGAAAGAACATTTTGGAGGAAAGAAAATTTTAAAAAAAGAAGAGAAAATGGGGCACAAAAAATGAAAGGAGCATGACCTGGGGAGGAAGCTGAAATCAAACATGAGCTACTAAGAAAAGGGGCTGATAATATAATAGAAAAATCAAGCAAAGGGTTTGGCAGCAGAAAAATTAAAAAAAATAGAAAGGAGGGACAAGAACATAAGTAGAAAATGTGGAGCACAAAAAATAGAGAGGAGAGACATTAATACTATAATCAAAAGATCAGAACATGTACAACACAACAAAATGTTAGTTAGGAAAAAAATCATGGTTTTTGGTTAACTAAACTTCTATTTCTTGATTAAAGGGATCATAGTTATTGAACTTTGTTTGTTATAAGACCTTTGTTCCTCAATTGAATTTCTTTATTAGTTAAAGATCAATTATTTTTCTAGATTATTATTTGATTGTTAGATTTTATAATTAGGTGCACAACTAGTATGTGGATTTACTCAATCAACTACTAGATTATATAGGTTGACATTTAATCCTTTTAATTAAAAGTAACAACTAGGATTTTTATTTACTATGTTAAGAAATGATTCTAGGAAAAATAATTTTTTAGGCTAAATATACATCATACGTATGTTATCTAGTTCATTAATTTTTTAATTCATAAATCTATTAATTAATTAAATTTGAGATAATATCCAAGTTGTTGATTAATAAGGGTTGATTTGAATACATGTTTCGATTAACTAAATATAAAAGAAGATAGATAAAGAAAATTACCACGACGAATACTTTAACAATAAATTAATTATATTTAGTGTCAATAATCAGCACAAGTTTAATAATGAAAGAGATCGAAGACTAAGATTGGTTATTATTGATTTTTAAATTTTCATTGCTTCATCGTTAGTTATTTTCAATTTAATATTTCAATTAAATTATATTCAATTAAGAATTTAAACTCGCCCTTATTACGTAATTACTAATATCAGAATTGCTTATGGAAAGGATCTCAACTCTCCACTACTATATTAATCTATGTTGCAAGAAGTTAGTTTCTTTTTTATTTGGTTGTAGGTGATAAACTTTAACCAAATTTTGATGCGTTGTTGGTGCATTTTTTACAATATATGAATGTTACAGGCTTAAAATAATATGAAAATTTGTAGTTTAATCTTGAGATAGAGAAAAAAACAATGGCAATATGAAAACAAATGAAAGAAAGACAACAAGCATTAAGAGAGGAACGACAGAGCGAAAGAAACATGGCTACCAATCACACATCAATTGGTTGCTCCAACTGAGGACCAACATTTTATTACATTAATTTATCGAATTTGGGTGATATTAATTTGTTATCCATATTCTGAGGCACAACTAGAGAAGATCCTTATAAACACTTGAAGGAGTTTGATGTTTTTTACATGGGGATAAAGCCTATCAATGCCACCAAAAAGCAGATAAAACGAATGGCTTTCCATTTTTTTCTCAAGGATAATGCCTAAAACTGGTTGTACTATATACTTGTTGGAAGTATCACAACATAGACAGAGATGAAGAAGCCATTTCTAAAAAAGTTTTTCACGGCTTCCAAGGCTACTAATATCATAAAAAAAATTTGAGGTATCCAAAAATACACTAGAGAGTCATTATATGAATATTGGGAGAGATTCAAGAAACTTTGTACAAGCTACCTACATCACCAAATCATTGACCGATTGTTAATTTTATACTTTTATGAAGGTTTTTTACCAACTGAGAGGAGTATAATTGATGCTACAAGTGGAGGAACTTTAGTTGATAAAGTACTAGAAACTGCATGGGATTTAATATCAATTATGGCTTCTAACTCTTAACGGTTTGGAGCACACAATGATTATAGTTTAAGACATGTTAATGAGATGGAAGAATTGTCTCTAGAAATAAGACTAGATAATTTGACATCTTTGGTGCGCCTATTTGTAGTATCAAGGAAGGAAGAATTAAAAACTTGTGGTATTTATTCTATGGTTGGTCACTCCATAGACATGTGTCTTATCTTACAAGAAGACCAGGTTGAATAAGCCAAAGTAATAGTTGGTTTTCTTGCACATCCCCAAAGGAAGTATGACCCATTCTTAAACACATAGAATCTGGGATAGTGAGATCATCCGAACCTTCATTATGACAACAATCAAGGACAATAAACAACTTCAAAATTTCAGCTATATAAGTAGCCTTGTATGCCTAGATAACAATAGCAAGTAGGGAAAAGTTCTAGTGAAAATAATTCTTTAGAAAATATAGTAAAGACATAGGCCACAATACTCTGAATTTTCAAAAAAATACCTTGCAATTTTAGCAAGATACGAAAAATAGCATACAAAATCTTGAGACTCAAATGAGCAAAATAGTGATTGCCATTCATAAATTAGAAGCACAAAATTCATGAAAACTTCTTTGCTAACCCAAGGTGAACTCAAAGAAAAGTGCTTGTACTATCACACCCTAAAGTGGTAAGGAGTTAAAGGAATCCACTCCAAAAGTTTCCACGCAAGAAATTATAGAAGTAAAGAAAGAAGTTCCAGAGTAGCCACAATACAAAAAGGAGGGTGATTCTTGCATTTTCACACCTAAGTTCAGTGTACAATCCTCTTTTCCTAGCCATTTTGTCAAGTCAAAGAAGGAGGAGCAAGAGAAAGAAAATCTAGAAACTTTTTTCAAGGTAAAGGTAAATATCCTTTTACTTAATGCTATTAAACAAATTCCTTATTATACTAAATTTCTTAGGGAACTCTATACCTCAACAAGAAAGTTAAGTGGTAATGAGAAGGTGTGATTAGGTAAAAATGTATATGTTGTGCTTTAAAAGAAATTACCTTCTAAGTGTTAAGACCTAAGTATGTTTACAATCCCTTGTAAAATAGGTAATATGAAAATTGAGAAAGCTTTGTTGGATTTAGATGCGTCAATTAATGTTATGCCTAAATCTATTTATAAATCTTTAAATATGGGGCCTACAAAAGAAAATGGTATCATAATTCAACTTATTGATTGATGTAATGTTTATTCTAAAAGTGTTCTTAAAGATGTTTTAGTTCAAGTTAATAATATAATTTTCCCTCCTGATTTTTATATGTTATAGATGGGTAATGAAAATTCATCTACTTCAATCCCAATTTTGTTAGGAAGACCATTTTTTAAAACTCTAGAGCTAAAATTAATGTTTATGATGTGTATTTAACTATAGAATTTTATAATGACGTGATTAAATTTAATATTTATAACGCTATGAAATTTTTTAGTGCAGGAAACTTTTTATGTAAATAGACCAAATAAATTATGGACTACATTGGAAAATAACTTAAATATCTATGAAGGATAAGCATTATCTAATTATCTAGTCATTCATGATGAATTGGATACCACTATCTAGATTTTAGAGAAGAGAAAATATTTGGAGGAATAAGTTTATTTTTTTGAATTAACCAGAAATAATATGAAGTTGTTGTCATCTCTTATATAGTTACCAAAATTAGAGTTGAAGACTTTTCTAGGTAACTTGAAATATGTGAATTATTAGGTATGCTGAAAAATCACAAACATGGTTTTAGATGGACTATGACTTATTTGAAGGAGATTATCCCATTAATTTTTATGGACCAAATTTTATTAGAACATGGAACTAAAGAAATAAAACAGATCCAAAGACGGTTAAAGCCACCAATGATAGAGGTAGTTAAGAAGGAGATTTTAAAGTTCTTTGATGTTGGGATAATTTATCCTATTTCAGACAGTAAATAGGTAAATCTTGTTTAGGTGGTTCCAAAGAAAGCAAAAGTTATCATATTAGAGAATGGTTCAAGGGAATTAATGCCCATTTGTATGCAAAATAGGTGGAGGGTTTGTATAGATTACAAGAAGTTAAATTCTACTACTTAAAAAAATCATTTTTCACATCCTTTTATTAACCAAATGCTTGAAAAACCTACAGGAGAAACTCACTATTGTTATTTAGATAGATATTCAGGTTATCATTAAATTTCAATTACACCAAAGGACCAAGACAAAATGAATTTTATATGTCCCTTTAGCACCCATCACGTTTCAAAAGTGCATGGTAAGTATTTTATGTGATTATGTGGATGATTGCATTGAAGTTTTATGAATGATTTTATAGTATATAGTGAGTCTTTTCATACTTGTTTGATTAATCTTGAGAAAGTTTTAAAAAATTACATTGAAACTAAATTGATTTTGAATTATGAAAAATGCCATTTTATGATTGATCAATGGATAATCTAGGGGAATTGAAGTTTATTAGGCTCAAATAAAAATTATTAAATCTCTTCCTTACCTTGTTAGTGTATAGGAAGTTCGTTCTTTTCTTAAACATGTAGGTTTTCTATCGCCATTTTATCAAATACTTTTCGAAGACTAATCAACTTTTATACAAGTTACTTAAAAAACATGTGGAGTTCCAATTTGACGAAGCATTTAGGAAAGCATTTGATGAACTTAAACAGAAGTTAATTCCTACTTCAATAATCCAGTCCCCGAATTGGAGCCTGCCATTTGAGTTAATGTGTAACGGAAGTGACTATATAATGGGAGTTGTTTTGGGAAAAAGAATAAACAAAGTGCCATATGTGATTTAATATGTTTCCATAATGTTAAATGATGCCTAGAAAAATTATTCAACAATGGAAAAAAGAATTATTGGTAGTGGTTTTTAGGTTATAAAAGTTTCAGTCATATCTGTTGTGCACACATGTAATAGTTTATTTAGATCATGCCACATTGAAGTTTTTGTGGTCTAAAACATAATCAAAACCATACCTTATTCGTTGGATTTTACAGCTATAAGAATTTAATGTAGAGATACGAGACAAAAGGGAAATCAAACCTTGTTGCAGATTACCTTAGTTGTATCCGTTTAGATATAACTTCAAACAACCTGAAAGACAAATTTCTAAATGAACATTTATTCGCCGACCAATAGGTAGCACCTTAGTATGCTAACATAATTAATTTTCTGGTTACCAAGTCTTTATGTAGTACTTTGTCTAGAGTTGAAAAGGATAAAATAAAAAGAGAGGATAGATACTATGTATGGGATAAGCCACATCTGTGGACATGTTATTCTAATGAAATTATTAAGCACTATGTTTCTGGTGATGAACTTTTGTCTGTATTAAAATTTTTCTATTCTTTGGCGTGTGATGGACAATTTGTTCCCAAAAGGATAGCTTGTAAGGTGTTTAATGTGGTTTATTTTGACCTAAACTATTTTATGATACTTGTATATTTTATACGTTTTATGATTGATGGCAAAGAGCAGGTCATTTAGGACCAAAATACCAATGCCACTTAATAATATCCTAGTATATGAAAAAAAATGATTTATGGGAATTGATTTTATGGGCCTTTGGTAAGATATATATTCTCGTTGTTGTGGATTATGTTTCACAATAGATGGAAGTGAAGGCTACTTATACTGATAATGTTAAAGTTGTTGTTGATTTTGTCAAGTCCAATCTTTTTGTCAAATTTGGAGTGTCTAGATCAATAACTATTAAACTCATTTTGTAATAGAATAATTAATTCTTTACTAAATAAATATGTTGTTAAGCACCAAACTTAAACAACATACCATTCACACATAAGTGAACAAGTGAAGGTTTCTGACAGAGAAATCATATCAATTTTAGAGAAAGTGGCTAATCCTAACAAAAAATATTAGAGTTTGCGTTTGGATGATGTTTTATGAGCATACAGGATAGTATATAAAACTCTTATTGATATGTCGTCATATAGGTTAGTATTCGGAAAATCTTATCTTTTACCTATCGAATTAGAACATAAGGCTTATTGGGCTGTTAAATAATGCAATTTGGATTTAACTGAGATTAGAAATAATAGAAAATTATAATTGCAAGAATTGGAAGAGATACGTAATGATGATTATAAAAGCTCTAAACTTTATAAAGAAAAGACTAAGAACTTTCACGACAAGATCCTAACTAGAAAAAGAATTTTCATAAGTCAAAAGGCCCTTTTTATCACTATAAACTAAAGCTGTTTCTCAATAAACTGTGATCTCAATAGATAGGTCTATTTATTATCACTAATATTTTCTTACACAATATAGTAGAAATTTATAATTTAGACACTTTTAAAGTATTTAAAATTAACGGGCATCAATTGAAACTTTATTGTGAGAATGTACAGGTTGAAACTGCAAAAGAAATTAACCTGACTAAGCCAATTTATTCTAAGTAAGTCAATTAGCTTTTTCGTCCAACTAATATGATGTTAAAGAAGCGATCTTGAGAGGCACCTCAAGATTCATTTTAATTTAAGATGTTTTATTTTCATTTTTAATTTTTAATTTATTTTAATTTCTTTATATTTAAAAGAGAGAGAGAGAGAGATAGAAGAACAAGAACGACAAATGCTTAAACAATAAATTAATTATATTTAATGTCAATGATCAACACAAGGCTAATAATGAAGGTGATTAGAGAACAAGATTTGTTATTATTAATTATTAAATTTTATTATTTTAACTTTAGTTATTTTCAATTTAATATTTCAATTAAATCATCTTTAATTGATAATTTAGAACCCCCTCGCCCATCCCCTTTTAAACATTAAAATTCCTCATAAGAACGATCATAACTCTCTATTACTACATTAATTTATATTTTAGGAAGTTAGTTTTGTTGAGACAAGTAGAACTAAAAGCGCAGACAAAGGAGAAGGAGAAGTAGGCAAAAGCTTTGAGTCGTGACAAAGATGATGGTTGTAGAGACACCACCGAACAATACAAATGATTTTGAAGTTTCACTGGGCTTCCAGGTCACCAATGGGTATTTGGGTTTTTTTTTTTTTTTGTATTAGCCCAGACACCCCTAGATCAGATCCTAAATAAGCCCACCTAGATGTTTTTCCCATCTTATACTGGATTCAAGCTGATAAGATAAGGCCTAAAAATGAAGCTCATCCTTTTTATGCTTTCTAATTCAGTTAGCCAAAGTTATTACAAATTCTTCCTTCCTTAGTTGTCACTTTCTCCCCTACTGAATGATTACTTATATATTTTGTCCCTGATCATTAATGAAAGTGTGGAGAATTATACTCTTTTACCATAATTTCTTTTCTTAACATGGTATCAGAGCATACCTTTATCTCCTCCTTTTTTTGACTCCAATACTCTCTTTTATTTCCTTTGTTAGTAGCTTTTTCTTTGGTATAAACACTTCGTTATCCTCATCCGGTTAAGAATCAATCCCTTGTATTGGTATCATCTCTTTTGATCAGACCTAATTATCATTCATGGTTTAGGTCAATGAGAATGTATCTTTTATTTAAAAATAAGCTAAAATTCTTTAACGACATTATTAACATGCTAAATTGAAACAGTCCTACCTTTATCTACTGGAAAAGATGTAATACCATCGTTTTACCATGGATAATGCATTCTGTAAGTGAATCCATAGCTCAAAGAATCATCTGGTTGGATTCAGTAGTTGGTGTATAGAAGGATATACACGAACAGTTTTCCTAAGGAGACTCCTTTCATATCTTTGACCTGCAAGAAGAGACTTACAACTTTAAATAGGGAAGTCTTTCTTATTGACTATTATATGTTATGGGCTGAGTTTTTTAATCTATGGTTTATACCTAAATGTAGATGTAATCCCAAATGTACTTGTGATGCTATGACCATTATAAAATCTTATCAAGGATCTGATTGTGTTATACATTTTTTAAAGGGTCTCAATGACCCTTACAAGAGTGTTAGATTATAGATAATGTTGATTGAACCCTTGCCAGACATCAAGAAAGGTCGTCTCCATGGTCGTCCAACATGAAAGACAATTGATACCTCGATCCCAACACTCAGCTATGAATCTTAAGCCTTTGTTGTTAAAAAGATCCCAGAAAATCATTTAAACAAAATAGAAAACCCCTGTGTACTTACTGTAAGTATGAAGGCCATATGGAAGATAAATGTCATAGAAAACATGAGTTTCCACCCAACATCCCCCTAAAAAAAACAATAATAAGAAAAACTCTCACTAGTCCATGGACAATCCTAAACACAAATTTAAATTCATAAATCAGATAGAAACTCACCCCTAA
>JAOXYD010000009.1:10468254-10483993 GCA_028565735.1 Pinacopodium congolense | reverse complement strand
TTAATAATATGTTTATGTTACTCTCATATTTATGTAATATTATAGATATTAAATTTGTAAAAAATAAAATATTTGTACGATTTATTTGATTTTTAAAAAAAATTTATTTAATATTTTATTTAAAAACACAATATTTACATCACATATGTCTTTAATTATTAACAATTTTATTTTAATTGTTAAAGTAATTCATTAATTAAGTTTAATATCATTTAGGTCATTGTAGTTTAGTAAACTATCAATTAAATCCCTATAATTTGATAAAATATCAAATAGATTCATATATTTTTAAATTATTTTCATATCAATCCAGTATCACGTGGCATGTCTACATGATGTCACGTGTCAATAAATTGACATGCCACGTGACATGCCGTTAGTCATATAATAGAGAGACTAACAGTGAAAGTGATTTAAAACTTTAAGAACTTATTTTAAAATTATAGAGACCTAATTGATAATTTATTAAATAAAAGAAGTTTTAGTGAAATTAACCCTAAAAATAATCATAAATTAATTTATATATCAAATAATAACTAAAAATACTTATTATTTGAAAAATAAAAAATCGTACATATTTTAGTATTCTAAAATAAAAAATTAAAAAGTTAAAAAAATAAAAAGAAAGTGGAGACTATTTTTTTTACACTTTAAAATAAAAAATAAAAAAATAAATTTAAAAAGAAAGTGGAATCCACTTTCGGTGAAAATTTAAAATAAAAAATAAAAAATAAAAAGTGGATTTAGAGGTCTACTTACCATATAATTCTAACAATTTTATAACTTTCTTACTAATATTAAATCAGTCAATCAATGTACTGAGAATTTTTTAAAAAATAGAAATTTATAATTCCGACCGATTTTAAACTGGGTATTATCGATTCAACTTGATTTTGACTCAAACCGTACTAGTTTTAATCTGAGTTCCGTCAGTTTGTATCGATTTTAAAAACTCTGAATAAACTCACTAACTGTGATTTTTTTGTCTAATTGAGGCAATGAAGTTGTACTTCATGCCTTCAACTAGGCCACCTTGTGGCCGCAACACCAAACGTCTCGCGTCCCAGATGGCCAGACCCGGCTGCATGTTGTGGCCCGCTTTTTCTTTCTTATTTTTGAAAGTAGTTAAACAGTCTACATAAATCCATAAAGTAAGCCCATTCAACACAAACCAAACTAGTGAAAAAAGGAAAAGGCTTGTACGGAAATTCAAGAAAATTAAAGGTATGTTTTATCTTTTAATATTTGTATAAAAATTTTAAAAGTATTCAAAAAATGATCATAAAATTTGTGCAATTAAACTCTAAAATTAAATTTAAACGATTAATGTAGGATCTTTTTCAAATACTTTACAAATATTAAAGTTTTTTAAATATTATCAAAAGTTAAAATAATTTTTTAATGACAAAAAGTATTAATAGAATTTCATCAACTTTACTTATATTTCGGTTAAACTTTAATATTTTAAAATATTTTTTTAAAATTAATATTTTAAAAATATTTTAAAAAATTAACGCTTAAAAAATATTAAAAAAAACTTGTCCCTAATATCCGTTAAATCTTTTTATTATATATCTTTTATTATATGTCACGTGTTACATTTTTATTTATTAATTATTTTAATTTTTGTTTTGAAACAAAACTATTTTAAGTTAAGAGCAATAAAAACCCTAACCAAAAGAAAAAGAGGAAATAAAACTTGATCAGTGGGTTGGTTGAACATTGATAAAGAAGAAGGAGAGAGATTGACTAACCTCGTTCTTTCTTTTGGCTTTCTTATTGTTTTTGAGGCTGCGAACCATTATAGAGCAGAGTTATTTTAGTAAGGGTCGAGTGTCTGAACCACACCGATCACATATATTTTGGTTTTTTTTCTTCAAAATAACACTGTTTTAAGTTAAGAGCGATAAAAAATCCAGCCAAAAAAAAAAAAAAAGAAAACAAAACTTGATCTGTGGGTTGATTGAATATTGATAAAGAAGGAAGGAAATTAATTAACCTCGTTCTTTCTTTTGGCTTTCTTATTATTTTTGATGCTATGAACCATTATAGAGAAGAGTGCATGGGAGAAAGGGAGAGAAAGGGGGGAGATACAGAGAGCGAGAGGAGCAGTTAAGTTATTTTCATTGATTTTTATATATTTTTATGTTTTGTGTGTTATTTTTATTGGTTGTTTTCATTTAAAAATTAAAAATTAAAAACATTAGCAGAACCTTAGAATCTTATTTGAAACTTCCCAAATGTTAATGTAATTTTTAAAATTTTATAGGTAAAAAAAAGGTAATGGTTAAAAGGAAAATTAAAACCATTATTTTTCATCAGGCAAATTCGGCGTTCATCATCAAGATTGCAGGATAGACACCCCACAACATCAGTTATCTATAGACTTGTAAGTCTTACTTTATTTGATCATAAAAACTGAAACTTTTGTACCATGGCGTTTGTATGCCTATGGCCATTCTTGGATAGAGCTTAATTCAGTAAACTACAACTGAATTGGCCATCTCTTAGGGAAAGCCTCTCTGCTTTCCTAACTGCACTCAAAGGGAGGGGAACAAAGCTGCGTGAAGGGCCATAAAAGTGAGGAAAGTGGTTGGTACCATCCAGAGCTTCGTATATCAATCCATCACCAAGCTGCAATAGCTCATACGGAATAGACCTCAAAAACCACCTACTCAATATTTCGAAAATTATCACAAATTTCAACTAAAGAAGTGTATGTATAAAGCATACCTTTTTCGCATCAACTTGAAGCAGGTACAGATCCGTTTTGGTATTCTGGAAAAATCTCTCCAGTGTTGGCCTCACCTTTCGGTGGTTATTCAAGAATTACTTAAAACGATTAGAAACGATTTTTCCTACCAAAAACCCAATGATTCGGATATGATATGATTAGCTAAAGAAAAAAAAGAGAAGACCTGATCGAGCTTGCTGAGGTGGATGAAACCGGAGGTCCGATCAAGTTCACCACCGTAGACAGATCCATTACTCTGCAACTCTTTCCACTCCTCAGCCGTACTTATCCTATACACAAACTCTTCTTCACCGCTCATTTCCCAAGACCACCAACACCACCACCACCAACAACACCACTTTTAACACCTCCAAAGATCCAAACAACTGAAGAAGAAATCGACGATTTTGTCAACTCACGCGCCTATCTCTACAAATTGCACTTGCCTTCAGCTTTTCTTCTCGAATCGGGCTTCTAGCAGTGGGCCCATTAACGGTTACTTCTCTAGCCCAACTACGCCAACCGCATGCGTCAATAGAACGCTTAATAATAATAATAATAATAATAACAATAACAAAGGCGGAGGGAACGAGGACCTACTGCTGTACTCTGCTATTTACACAGAGTGGTGGTCTCCGTTTCTCGAAGCTTCTACGGAGAATGGCGATCACTGCGAAGCTTGGCTCACTAAGTCTTCTACATTCTTCTCATTATCACCCAAAGAACGAGCTCACTTTTTTGAATATCAACTTCGCTGGGTTTGGATGCTCTAGATTTACTCAGCCCAGCTTCTCGCTGAAGAAGCGAGGCAGAAATGCTGCTGCTCTTGTTCCTACGATCAGAGCTCAAAGCATTCCTGGTATGTGCATTTCGTTTGTTAGGATTTGTATTGGAGTAGCAGTGGCTTACGATAAGCGCTCGTTCTGTTTTGTTGCTAAATTCTAGAGTATGTTCCCGATGCTAAATTCTACAAAGTGGAAGCGATTTTGAGGTAAGTTTCCTGGATCCTTCTGGTATTTGTTAATTTGAGCTTGTATTTGTCATATTTCCTTTTTTCCGGTTCGTTGTACTGAATTTGGCGGTGAAAAGGCCCTGGAGAATCTCTCAAGTTTCCTCGGTGAGTTTATAGTGTTTTATACACTTGCTCTCTTTTCCTGTTGCTGATTTCTGCGTATGATGATATACTTGTTTATAGAGACCTGAATAAGCTCTAGCAGTCACATTCAATAATAAATATGAAAATATTAAGTGACTATCATGTATCTTGAAACGCTAATTATGTAGCATAACTAGAATCTCAGTCTACTAAACAATAAATCTACAAATATCTGTTGCATAAAGACAATTTTCTTGCTTGATGCATCATTATGAAGCCTTTTTGTTAATTCATTCCCAATTTGATGGTACGCAAACCTCTATTTGTACGACATGTTGTGATTATCGACTATTGCATTGATTGGCTACTAATGGAGTTGCTTTGATAAATTGAAGCTGTTAACCTCCTGAATTTCAAAATTCTGAGCTAATTTTGATAAATATATCTTGATTCTGTTGCCTCCATCTCAATCAGAATAGGATCTTGATGTTAACTGTTCTATTCCTTGTGTAGGCTTTTAATGTTTCTTTGTATGCTTGACTTAGCAATTCCAGTAAACACTCTTTGCAAATTAGTTAGGTCATTAGGTTTTCCAAATTAAAGTTGCTGGATCATGACACCCCTCTTTGCAATTTTTGGAGACTCACAACTTAGTTGTTTGGTTCTCAATCCATACAAGCTTTACCAGTTCCATCTTGGCCAATTTGATCTTTCATAGTCCTCATTTCATTACATATTTGGCACTTAAGGTATGTGATGATTAGTGAATGTGATATTTTGATTTTTTAAACCAAAGAAACAACATTTGGACATAGTAACTATTCTCGGCTTGAATTTATCGTCATTGTTCTACCTTGACAAGATAACCCTGTTCTTCCAACCTACCCAATACTCTACGACTGGTTGACTATATGTTCCATCAAACAAATGAGGCCTTTTCTTTCATAGCTTTCCAAGCTTCTGCTTGTACCTTTCAGGTTCAATTTAGCATTTTCTTAATCTTTCTAGGTTCTCATAGCTAAACACTTATTTCTTTTGCGAAAGTTAAGGCTTTGCTGAAAATTGGCATTCGTGGTGTCACTGTTTCTGATGTTCGAGGATTTGGTGCTCAGGGTGGTTCAGCAGAGAGGCATGGAGGTGAACTCTAAGCTTGTAGACATGTTGAAATTTTATTATATAAATGCTAAGTATCCCATAAAAATAAAAAAGTAGATCTAGATTTTCTATATTATGCTACTAACATTTATTCTCTTATTTCACATCCCTTGCTTTCTATTATCTCTTATTTAGTGTTACGTCTACATGTCAGTTCTGAGTAAAGTCATGATCCATATATTTATTGACCTCCTCGTCCCTTGATGATTTTTGCTTACAACATTGTAGGCTCAGAATTTTCTGAGGACAAGTTTGTTGCTAAAGTTAAGCTTGAGATTGTGGTGAGCAAAGATCAGGTATGCACATGAAGAACAGACTAATTGTAAAGGTCAAATCAATACAATATTGAACTATTGTTTGTCTTGTCAAGTGATTATACCGTGGACATATCTTAGGTTGAGGCTGTGATTGAAACAATCATTCAGGAGGCAAGGACTGGTGAAATTGGAGATGGAAAGATTTTCTGTAAGATTTATTTTGCATTGAGAAAATCCGATTCTATAAAAGTTGGAGAAGAGGAACTTCTTTCATTTGCCGTGCTGTTCACTAATTTTGCATTGGTTCCTTTTATGTTGTAGCTTGTTAACCTTACTGCATGTCAGTTTTTTGCCTTAGTTTCATTTCACGTATACTTAAGATTGTTGTATAGTGATTCTTATGTTGTTATAGTTAGTTCCACTTCATGTATACTTAAGATTTTTGTATAGTGATTCTTATTTTGTTAACTATAACAAAACCACATATTATACACCTCTTCAAATAAGGATCTTAAAGCAGCAGGCTAGATATTTGTTGAGAGTGAAGACTGATATAATACAATGTATCGTACATTGTAATAACTGAACTCCGACTTCTATGGCCACAGTCCCAAACATTTGTCTAACCCGAAAACGTGCAATTCTTGATCTGTTTATGCATATTTCCATGTTTCTAATGAGGTTTCAATTGATTTTGCAGTGGTGCCTATTTCAGATGTTATAAGAATTCGCACTGGTAATTTACTGGCTGTTCTGTTTTTATCTTTAGGTCATTTTTTTGGAATTCAATAACTATAGCAATGCTTTTTCCTATTTTTGGTTGTAATGTTCACGTAGGAGGGTATTTGCCATTAGCTAAAGCACCATTTACTGTGCAATTTGTAGGTGAACGTGGCGAGAAGGCTGAGAAGATGACGGGAGGTCGATCTGACATGTTCATTTAGTGCATAATTATTAACTAGTTAAGAGTAGTAGCAAATTATTCAGCACTCGAATGGCATCTAACTCATCGTTTGTGAATAAAATTAGGCAAAATTTTAAACCTTGAGAAGATTTGCTGTAATTTTATTTAGATAGATACCAACGCTTAACTATAGAGGAACAAGAAGCGGCGGAAGAATAAGGGAAGGAAGTTTGCATAATGGGCTTATGCTTGAATATGATATGAACCCATGAACTTTGTTCTCTTTTTGTCTTTTGCTCATGTTTGTTATTAGGTTTGTTTTTGGTTTTTAAAATTTTTTAAACACAGAAATTAATAAAAATGACATAGACATTAAAAAAGACAACATATTAATACAAGATATAAATTTAAAAAAATACACAAAAATTATTATGTATATATATAATTAAAAATTAAAAATTAAAATGAGAAATGATCCTAAATATGTTGTAGTTTGTAGTACCAAAAATGCTTTAGTTCTTGTTATTAATAGTTCGCAATACATGTGTTAAGTTTGGTGAGCATGGCATCGTTACCTTTACTATAGATATTTGGAGTACAACGTTGTAGTCTCCCCAACAGCCAAAAAAAAAAAAAGAAAAAGAAAAAGAAAGAAAAAACAAGGGGAAGAATCAGAACCCCAATTAGTGGGGAAGAAGTTTATCAACAATCAGGAGAATAATTTCGGACAATTTGAACTCTATGTGGTTAGATTCCGTGATAGGCGAGACGGCAATCGGTTCACCCCTCCTGTAAATATCTTCACAATCTATAACCTTATTAGTCCCATCTCTAACAGAATCGATCACATCCCAGTAAGCCCTGTTACTCGATGATTTGTATGCTGCATTGAAACTGGACAGTGCACCCTCGTAATCAGATTTGCATGTCTCAAGTCTTTTATGCCCAATGGGATCACTGACCGTAATATTTGAAATATTGTCCAGAGCATGGTACGCTCCCTGGATTGCATGATCAATAGTTATGAGTACTAATCCATGCAGGTCAGCTGCTGCAGAACGAGGGTCGGTGGCTAAATCTTGATAGCAAAAATCGTGATCCTGGGACTGCTTACATATGTCGTCGATCGTGGTCTTATCTAAAGCTTCCACTTTATATTGTGAAAGAAAGATGGCTACCAGACACAGGATTAGCGAAGCCCGCTGGTAATTCAATGAAGCCATTTTTCGTTTGCAGGGGGAAGACTGATTGAATCAGCTACCTTTTAATCAGTAACTTAAATAGGAATATGAAATGAAATATACGTAATTTATTATATGAAACGGATGGACATATTCACTCTGATCGCCATTGTTATGGTAATTTTGTAACTCTTTGCATTCATTAATCGACGTAATCTCATGGACACTATCCCTGTGATTCAGACATAGTCACTCTGATCACCATTGTTATGGTAATTTTGTAACTCTTTGCATTCATTAATCTACGGTATCTCATGGACACTATCCCTGTGATTCAGACGCTGTGTATGGAAAGGTGAATCACATGGTTTCTCGATATGTTAACATTTCAAAAGAATATAATGTAAACCCCCACAAGTTTCGCTGTAACTTTTGTTAATTAGTCAAACAAAGGCTCGGTTCCGGTTTGAGAAAAAATTTCTTTCCCCTTTTTTATTTCTAATGAAATATCCGTTTAATTTATGACCCTTTAATTGGTTGTTTGGTTATAAATTAATGTATAATACTATAAATTTATTTAATTAAGATATTATTTATTTTTATCTATTTTTTATTACATTTAATGTTTAATACTAACAATAAAATTTTAAAACAATTACAATACAACTAAAATTATAAATTCATGATAACTATGAAATTTAAATTAGATTTAAGTAGTTTTAAAAATTATTTTAAATTATAATTTTACCAAGATATTGACGAAATGATAAAATTAGTATATACTATATTTTTTATTAAAAAAGGTAGTTGATCTCATAAATTAAAATATAAATTTATTTAGTTATTTTATAAATATTAGCTTCCTTAATATCTTTTCCTTCAACAAAAAAATTGAACTTTTTTTTTCAAAATCTAAGTAAAATTAAATTGTAAGATATAATTAAAATTTAACTCTATTTAAAATTAAAATTAAAATCTATATAGCTAAAGGAGGGAGCTACTAAGTGGAATGCTACTATAGTGAGTTTTTTTATTGGTAAGAGACAACCATACCCAATTATAAATAGGTGGGTTTGTAAACATGGAAGAAGGTTGAGTTAAGTGAAGTTATGGTAATAAAGGATAACATGTTCCTATTTAAGTTTAAGATAGCAGCACAGGTTGATCGTATAATTGAGGCAAGTCCTTGGCATATTAACAGTAAGCCTATTTTTGTCCAGAAATGGAAATCGGGTATTAAGTTGGGAGAGATTCATCATAGACAGATACCTGAGAGGATTAATATCCACAATATTCCACTTGAAAATTGGACAACAGAGGCCCTAAGTCATCTGACTAGTTATGTAGGTAGACCGCTGTATATTGATGAAGTCATGGTTGGAACGAAAAGGGCTAATTACACTAGAATATGTGTTTTGGTGGACATTAAACTTCCTTTACCAGATCTAATTCCGTTGGTTAGATTAGATGAAAATGGAGAACTATTTGAGGATAAGGTTGTAGTCTTATATGAGTGGAAACCTAAAACTAAATTCTCATGGAAACCCACAGGGAGCTATGAGGAGCTGACTCAAATTAAACTAGATGGGATCTAAAACTTGAATACTAGTCAGGTTAGCTAGGAGAAAATGGAAGCATAAGTTTCTACCTTGGGTCAAGATCTTAGTTAATACATTAGATGGCCCCAATCAAGGAGGGGTTAGATTCTACACTTACACATATTCTTGGAAATGTGGTTCTGGATGCTATTAACTAAGGAGGGGAGGAGAAGGATGTTTAGATGAGTCATGAGAGCCAGGATCCTAACACCTTTAAGGAGTTGGATGAGGGTAAGATGAATAAGGATGATGCCCTTTCCCCTAGTGAGAAGCAGCAGCAAGTTAGAGGGATGATTCAGGAGTAGGAGGTTAACTCCTTTAAGCCTGTTGGTTTACTAGACTAGGTGGACGGTAATCGGTTTGATGGAACTAAAGAGAGAATATGGTTGATGGGGGGTTAGATTCCACCTCTTCTGGTGGTCCAGATTATTCCAAATCTATTCTAAGTGGCAATATATAAGTTGTGGGTAGGAATGAAGCTAATTTTAAGGATGTGACTGAGGTGTCTAAGAGAAAATCTAAAAGGAAGAAGAAGGTTTCCTCTTCTCTTAGTTGCATGTCATTATTATCCTAAAATATAAAGGGGCTAAATAGCCTAATTAAGAAATTAGCTCTGTTGAATTTTCTAAATAAATTTTCTCCTAGTTTAAAAGGTTTGGTTGAAACTAAAATTTGAAGAATAAGTGCAAGAATCTTAACTGTCTAAACCATTGTTGCAGATCATTATAAATCATAAATTTCATAATTATGGTAAAGTTCTTGTAACCTATGATCTTGATATCTATAAGATCTTGGATACTTACATGATGGATTAACTGATCCATATTTTGGTCAGAATGAGAGGTGTGGATCATCATACATTTTATGTTATTTTTGTTTATGCTTTTAATCATGGCTTTTAGTGAGTCTCTCTGTGGGATGCTCTGAGGTACTTAGGTGTTAATATGGCTTTGCCATAGATCATTTTAGGTGATTTTAATAGTGTCATGTCTATGACAAAGACTAAGGGCTTATTGATCAAGAAAGTCCCTCGGATGAACTTCAAACTCATGCATGTCAGATTTGGGGTGACCGATCTCAAAATGGAGGGCAGTTTCTTCACTGGATCTAATAAACAGCTTGGGAGGGGTTTCTTACAAAAAAATTTAGATAGAGTAATGCATTATTTCTCACTAATATGTTCTTGGATCATTCTCTTATTTTGGTTTAGAATCTAACTCAACTGCAAAGGAGAAGGTTCCTTTTAGATTTAATAAGTTCTTAGATAATGTTGAACCAGAGGCCTAGTGATGCAGATAGAGGGTCATAAACTATTTATCTATGTTAAAAACTTGAGGTTTATCAAAGAGGAATTAAAGGCTCTATATGCTACCAAGGTGGGCAATATGGTTCAAACTGTTGCGAGAGCTGATCTTGCCTCTATTAGGATCCTCATGTCAGCTCTAAGTACATTCAAAGGGTTATCAGGTCTTGCCCTCAAGAAGGAGAAGAGTCAGCTCATTATAGTTGAGAGTGCTATCTTAATTGCTAGTCTGATTTCCTATATCTAGGGGTTGGAGTGCGATAGGCTTCCTTTAACCTATTTGGGTATCCTTATCGCCTTAGCTGGGCCTTTGATGCAGGAGTTCATGCCTTTAATTACAAAGATACAAAGGAAGTTATTGGGTTAGTGTAACAAAGTGCTGTCATTGGTTGGTAGGGCTCAGCTTTTTCAAGTTGTTATTAGTACCCTACACATATACTGGTTTGCCCATTTCATTCTTCTAGCTAAAGTGGTAAAGTCTATTGAGCAACTAATGCTAATATTTTTCTAGTTAGGAGACATTAATAAAAAAGAAATGGCTAAGGTAGCTTGGAAGGATCTTTGTGTGCCTATGGATAAGGGAGAATTGGGGCTCCTATCTCTTAAGGTGACTAATAAGGTTCTTATAGCAAAAAGAATTTAGAGAATAATTGTTAATAAGGAGGCTTTGTGGGTAAAATGGATTCACTCATATTACCTATCGGATTGTAGCATTTGGAATTCTAGTCTTAGATACAATACTTATTGGACCATGCTGAATTTGTTAAAATTAAGGGAGAAGATTAGGCTAAGCATTTATTTCATTCCAAGAAATGGTGAAACTATTCACTTTTAGTTTGACAATTGGTTGGATCAAGGGTCCCTTAGGGAGATAGCCTCCCTACAACCTCTACAACAATCTATGCCTATGGAGTTTAAGTTAAGAGAGGCCTTGAGTTCCTATAGACTTGTTTTACTGCAATTACAGAATTCTGTTTGGAAGGAGAGAATTTTTTGATACCATTTGGTTCAATCTAGAAAGGATAAGGTAAGTTGGAGGAATCATAGTTTAGGTGTTTTCACTAACTTTTCATGTTGGGATATTTTCAGGATTTAGAAGCAAAATTTTAATTGGTGTAAGGCAGTTTAGTTTAAACTGGCTTCCCCTAGATCAACCTTCATTTTATGGATGGCTTTGTTGGGTAGGTTGAATACTAGAGATAAGTTGGGTAGGTTTATTTACATTTCGATGGAGTGTGTTCTTTATAGCGAGCAACCTAAATTTATGGACCATTTATTCTTTGATTGCAACTTTTCTAAAAATTCTTGGTCTTTTATCCTAAGCTTGTGTGGCATGGCAACTACTGTCAGGAATCTCAATGTTATTATCGCTTAGAGTCTCAAGTAGTAGTGTCCTAAAAGTGATGATGTGATTCATATAATAACTATCGCTAATTTTGTCTATTTCATCTGGAAGTAGAGGAATTCTAGAATATTTAATTCTAATAGCTCTTAAGAAGATAACCTTTTGTAAGAGTTATTATATATGACTAGATTACAATTATTGTCACATAGAGTTTAGAAGTGTTGCGACGATCCTATCAGAGTTAGATGGAATCTATAGGACTAATAGTTTTCAGCATATTCAAATTATAGCTTTTGAATGGAAAGGGTGGCACTATTTAAGTGAAGTCGATTATATCAAAAGGGGATTCAAGGTTACTTAGTTGGGGTCCTTTGGTGGCATACTGGTGTGTGAGGTTGGCCAGCAGCCTTCCAAGAGTCTAAGAACTGCTATGATGCCTACATCGGGTAATGGGAAAGACAGAGAACGGGGAAGGGGTTAACAAGGTTGAGCTTTCTATTATGATACTTGTGAAGCAACAATTGATCTTAGTAAAGACACTTACTTCATGAGCATCGATTGTTCTTTCTCCACTAGGCATTCGAGATCTGCTGGTGGAAAGATCTAGAAGGCGATTGAAGACTAGGCTTAAGAGTTGCCGAATTTGTTTTCTTTTTCTTCACTTCTGAGATCGAGACTTAGATTTTTTTCCCTTTTTTGGATACTCGTGGCTATGTTTTAGGTTTATTCTGTGTTAGACTTTGGACTTAGGGAGTCTATGTATATTGTCTTTCCCTATTATTTGATTTTATTTTAATTTAAAAACTGAATATTTGAATATTTCCTTTAAATAATTTATGATAATTTTTATTGACTTATTTAATTATTTCCATATTGTTCATAGTATATGTAAGTATGACCAATTGAATTATTCAATATAATATGCCATAGGTATGATTAGAATATAATAATTGTCCAATAAGATACTTCAATAATTTCATATTTAAAGATTAATTATATAAACAAACATGCACAAATATATAAATAATGTTTCATTCAAAATTTTTATAATTAGTTCTGTTTAGTGAATATATGTTTTAATAATCACTTATATTTTTGTTTAATTATCTTGACATTTTAATTGGCCAGACTATTTATTTTTTATAAGAAAAAGATATTTTTAATTTTATTATTTTATTAATAGGACCTGACTAGGGGGCCAAACTCTCTTGACCCTCGAGTTGGCCCTCCCTTTAATATAGAGGGGTATTTTTGTAAAATCATAGGGGTCACCCTCTCTGTATTAGAGGGGGGCCACTTAGGGGACTAGGAGGAGCCTAGCACCCTAAGTTTTCTCTTATTAATATTTCGTCTTAATAAAATTATAATTTAAAATAATTTAAAAATAATAGCTAATTATTTAAATATTATAATTATGATCTTATTATAATTTTAATTACATAATAATTATTTTAAAATTTTATATTAAATATTAAATATTAAATATAATATAAATTAATTTATAAATAACCTATTGAATGCAAGAATGTAAACTATTCTAAATTTCAAAAAAAAGAAAAGAAAAAGAGGAAGTATTTTTTTTAATTCAAATTTAGGAGATAGTGGGCATCACGGTCACGATCCATTGTTCAATTAATTACTAAAGTTTTTGTCAAACATGCTCTAACATAGCCACTAACCAATTAAACAAATGTTAACCAATGTTTTTATAAACAAATCAAACATCATTGAACAGTAAAATAAGAAATTTGATATTTAAAAGTTTAACACATATTAAATTATTATAAAATTAATTAAAATTGTATAGAATTAATATATTAGTAAAATAATATAATATTTAAATTTAATTCATTCTAAGAGTTAATTAAGTAATTTTATTCTTAAATAAACTTATTCATTATTAAATTAATTGAACTTTTTTGTTTCAAAATCTAAGTAAAATTAAATTGTAAGATATAATTAAAATATAACTCTATTTAAAATTAAAATAAAATAAAAATAAAAATAAAACTTTATATTTGATTACAAAACTTTTTAAAATTTACAATAAAGTATAACATAATTTATTCTTGCGTATGCAATTCATTATGCTTTTAATATATTGATAATGGTTCTAATTTATAATTTACAATTAGAGTTTGAAAAATTATAACTAAAATATTTATTTTAATTTTTCAATTAAGAAATTTAACATCATAAATTAAGATTGATGTTTAATAAAATGATATAAAAATTTAAATATTAAAAAAATAAAATAATATGATTTTATCTGCTCATGCCTTATCATAATATATAATTTAATCGTTTTATTATCTAATATTTTAAGTGAATATAGGGTATAAAATTAATATCTACTTTCTATAAATTTAATCAATTCATTCTTATTGATTAATAAATATTTAGTATTTAATATTTAAAAACAAACTTTTAAAATTTAAATTCCTTTTAATCAAATAATTCTTAAATTATTACTTGTCAATTCCTTTATACTTACTTTTTTCTTCTTGTTTAAGAGGCAACAATGGAAGATGGGTGATCTCGACCCATTCATTTCCTCTTGAGTTTCGTCCTTGTTTACTGCTTCTTCTTCTTCTTCTTCTATCTTCTTTGATTCTTCCAGTGATTGTTTCCTCCTAACTTTGTTTCCTTTTCTCTCTGGTCCTTTTTCTTTCCCGCCATTTTGCTTTTGGAACTCTTTTTTTGGCCTTTCTAGTTGTGTTCTTCCCTCTTTCTTCTTTTAGTTGTATCTCCTCCAACTAGCTTCCTTCTTTCCTTCTCTCCATGGATTCCCTTAGCCTTGTTTCTCTAAAGGAGTTCCCTGCTTTGCAAGTGCTCGGTGCAAGTTGTCTTTAGCTGGGGTCTTCTTCTTTGCAACCCTCTCCCGCTGCAGGTCCCCCTGAGACTTCGATCCCTAGTTTACCAGTAATCAAAGATGAGTCAGTAGCTGCTAAAAGCACACAGGGTCAACTTACTTTGGTCGAACCATTGAAGAAGAGGTCTTTGAGCCAGGTCATTAGGGATCCATCTCCCTTATTTAAGCTACATTTTTTCCCACCTTCTTTGATAGAAAGGAAGTTGATGGTGTTCCCTCCTATTCAAGTGCTAAAGGAGGGAGCTACTAAGTGGAATGCTACTATAGTGGGTTTTTTATTGGTAAGAGACCACCGTACCCAGTTATGAACAGGTGGATTTGCAAACGTGGAAGAAGGTTTAGTTGAGTGAAGTTATGGTATTAGAGGATAACATGTTCCTCATTAAGTTTGAGATAGTAGCATAGGCTGATCGTAAAATTGAAGTGAGTCTTTGGCACATTAACAGTAAGCATATTTTTGCCCAGAAATGGAAATAAGGTATTAAGTTGAGAGAGATTCATCGTAGACAGATTCCAATATGGATTAACATCCACAATGTTCCACTTGAATATTGGACAAAAGAGGGCCTAATTCATCTAACTAGTTATGTAGGTAGGTCATTTGTGTGTTGATGAATTCAAGTTTGCAATGAAAAGGGTTAGCTACATTAGATTATGTGTTTTGGTGGACAATAAACTTCCTTTTCCAGATGTAATTCCGTTGGTTAGATTAGATGAAGATGGAGAACTGTTTGAGGATAAGGTTGATGTCTCCTATAAGTGGAAACTTGAATCTAAACCCTTATGGAGACCCACTGGATGAGTTTTCGAAACAGGTAGCTATGAGGAGTTGATGTAAACTAAACTAGATGGGATCCAAAACTTGAATACTAGTCAGGTCGGCCAAGAGAAAATGGAAGCAGAAGTTTCTACCTTGGTACAAGATCTTAGTTTAATACATTAGATGCCCCAGTTAAGGAGGGACTAGATTTTACACTTACACATGTTCTTGGAAATGTGGTTCTGGATGCTATTAACTAAGGAGGGGAGGAGAAAGAAGTTCGAGTGAGTCATGGGAGCCAGGATCCTAATGCCTTTAAGGAGTTGGATGAGGGTAAGATGAACAAGGAAGATGTCCTTTCCTCTAGTGAGAAGCAACAGCAAGTTAGGGGGTGATTCATGAGGTTGAGGTTAACTCCTCTAAGCCTGCTAGTTTACTGTAACAGGTGGATGGTAATCGGTTTGATGGAACTAAAGAGAGAATGGGGTCGATGAGGGGTTTAGAGTCCACCTCTTTTAGTGGTTTAGATTATTT
>JAOXYD010000009.1:10414028-10439007 GCA_028565735.1 Pinacopodium congolense | reverse complement strand
GGATATTTGGATCCGTTTAATTATGAATCATATGAAACTTGTGAATCTTATTTATTAGGTAAGATGACTAAACTATCCTTTAGTGGAATGGGACAAATGCCAATGAGTTGTTAGACCTTATACATTCAGATGCATGTGGCCATATTTCTACTCAGGTTAAATGTGGATATTCCTATTTCGTTACGTGTATAGATTACCATTCTATATATGGCTATATGCATTTAATGAAACACAAATTTAAAACATTTGAAAAGTTCAAAAACTTTAGGCTTAAGGTAAAGAAACAAACTGATAAGAGTATAAAGACACTTAGATTTGATATAGGAAGTCAGTACTTAGACTATAAGTTACTTGGTTATTTAAAAGAGAATGAGATTATTCACAATAGACTCCTTCTATAACTCCATAACATAATGGAGTAACTGAAAGGCAAAACTGTACTTTATTAGATATAGTGTGTTCCATGATAAGTCATACAATTCTTCTTATCTCCTTTTAGGGATATGCCTTTGAAATTGCTGCTTACCTTGTAAACAGAGTTCTGTCTAAATCTATTGACAATACTTCATATAATAGGCTGGTAATAGACCAAAGTTATCACACTTAAAGAATTGGAGATGTGATACTTATGTAAAGCATATAATATTTGATAAGTTTGAAGCCAAATCAAAATAATGAAAATGTGTAGGGTATCTGAAAGAGAGTTTTTTATATCAATTTTACTATCCTCTTAATCAGAATATATTTGTCTCAAGACATACTATATTCCTAGAAAGATAATTTATTCTTAAGGAAAGTAGTGGGGGTGAGGTAAAATTTAGAGAAGTTAAAAACCACAAAATCGCATCCAAATGAAATAAGAATCATAAATTGATACATCATATATACAACTAATAGTTCAAGAAATACATAGTCCGCAACTCTCTAGTAAGGCATATGGTTCTCCTGATAAATTAGATCTATATATAGAAAAGAGGATTCATTATGTTTCTTTTATGGATGATGAGTCTACTAATTTTAAGAAAGTAATGTCAAACTTTGATTCCTTAAAATAGTAAGAAACATGATATTCGAAATAGAATTCATATACACTAGCCAGTTATAAACTTTAATGGATGCACCTAAAGATATTGTACTTGGTAGGTACAAGTGGATTTTAAGAGAAAAACTGACGTGAATGGTAATATATTTAATGACACCTTCTGGCCAGTAGCAATGCTTAAGTCTATAAGGATTTTATTGCCTATAATAATAGACCATGATTATGGAATCTGGCAAATAAATGTTAAAACAACATTTCTTAATGAAAATTTGCTAGAGGATATATATGTATATATATATATATATATATGAAATAATCCAAAGGTTTTGAATAAAAAAAAATCTTGATCGTGTATGCCAGTTGTAAATGTCCATTTATAGACTAAATCAAGCATCACAGAGTTGGAATGTCATTTTGATGAGACAATAAAAGAATTTGACTTTATAAAAAATGTGGATGAACCCTATATTTGCAAGAAGGTAAGTGGGAGGGTGGTCATTTTCCTAGTACTTTATGTGGATGGCATATTACTCATTAGAAACGATATGCTTATGCTCTAGTCTATTAAGATATAATTATTTAAGAACTTCTCCGTGAAAGATATGAGAGAAGTAACCTATACACTGGATATAAACATCTATAGAAATATATCGAAAAGGTTGTTTAGGGCAACTTTAGATAGGTTGTTGGTTGTGGTTTTTGTGGTTATGTATTGATTTTTGTATATTTTTTCAGTTTCTATGCTATATTAGTGTATAGTGTTTATGGGTTTATGTGCGTTTTTTTTCGTTTCTGTATTTAGAAAAACAGAAAATGAAAACAAAAAACAGAAACCCAATTAAATAAACTCTTAGTTTATCCTAATTTACGTGTATAAATAAAGTGTTAAAGAGGGTTTACATAGAAAATTCCTAAAAAGGAAGCAAAACATGAAATGATTCTAAAGCCATTGGGGATTGCTTATTTGCAGTGACATTCAAGATGAAGTGTTTGTTGATTGTTCTAAATAATATCAGAAGCCAGAGCTGGAATTATGAGCCCTTATGCTTCAATTTTAGGAGTAATTAATAAAGCAAATAATTGGCGTTAGAGCTACAAAGCTTCTTGTAGATGGAGAAGTGTTATACCAAGCAAAACTATGCAAAAATCTCTTGTGATAATTTTAAAAAAACTCTTGAGATTTATATAATTTACTTTTATTTTAAAATTATAATATTCAAAAAAAGTTTTTGTTAAATATTTATCAAAACTTTTAATTAAATTAAAATATTAGATGAAATGCAAGTTTTATTGCTATCAAATTATGAAAACTTTCGAAGAAAATTCTAATAATAAATTCCAATTATTAAAGACAAAAAATTTAATTATAACTAAAAAGAACTTAATGAAACAATATAAAATGTTCTTTAAAAACTACATTTTTAAGGCTAGTAATAAATTATAAACCTTTAAACAAAATTTTAAAATGGATAGTGTCATCTTCTTAACAAAAAGGACATAATATGAAAACTTTATAATGCTCTTTTTTTCAAAATTAATATAAAGTTACGTTTATGACAAATAAAAACAGATCTTAAAATATTATAATTTGTAGTGATTTAGTTCTGTCAACTATCAAATTACAATGTATTGCCTTTGTTTATTGTTACATATTTTATTTTATCGCTCCAAGTATTATAATTTGTATGATATGATTATACTGTCAATTGAATTATAATAATTTTCTTTTATTATTCCTGCCTAATATTTATATTTTTGTAATTATTGCTTTGGTTTTTATTTCAAATGTATATTTTAGTTGCTTTTATTATTTTGCTTTCAATTATTGCCGTATTTTAATACTTTATTCATATCATTAATCTTGTTATGCTTCTAAAATATTTACCAAAACGGGTGTTAAAATGACTAATTATAGAGTACAATAGATTAGAAATTCATTGTTAACAATTATTACATCTATCTAATAATAACAATGTCAATTAGTTATCGCAAGATCTTATAATTGATAGCATATTAAGAAGAGCTATCAAAATAATTATTAAAACATGCACAAACAATTATAAATCTTTTTACACCTCAATAAAACATTTTTTTATGTTTTATTTCTTCACTTTAATAACTTTTCTACTGAATTGGTATTAGACCTTTTAAATCTTGGAAGGGTTAGGAACTAAGTAGAGAAATTTATTATTTTAAATATTTAGTTCTTGTTTTATTAAAGGTAAAGTGGTTCGTCTTATTTAGGGTTATTTGATATAGTTTATGATTTTAATATTCTATTTTTGTTTTTAAAAATATGGAAATCAAGGAGAAAATTCAGTTTAGTTATATTCTATTTTGTTTCTCTATTTACAAAAATAAAAAATAAACAAAAATAGAGAAATAATAAAAATATGCTTCTCTCCATTTTAAAAACAGGTTTACAAAATAAGAAAAATAGGATGACATAATTAAATAGGTTTTTATTTTTAAGTATTCTATTATAAATCTCCACTAAATAATTTTTAATTTTTAATTTTTAATTACAAATCTCAACCACATAGGTTTCTATTAAAAATAGAAATAAAAAATAAAAACTACAATAAAAAAGTAAAAGCTATACCAATCGACTTTTTATATAATAAATCTAATGATCAGTTAAATTTCTATCAACGGAGGTTTTTTGAATATAGATTCTTTTACAAGAACCAATTTCATTTTTTAATAACTCAACATGTAATTCAATTAAAGAATTATTAATAATGAAGAAAAAATAATATAAATTATTTTTTTATATGGTAAATCTATTATATGTTATTTCTATTATAAAAATATTTAGTAAATTATCACATATTTTATTTTTAACTTGATTTTTGGAATATTTGAAATTTTTGTTTAATAACTTCATTTTACAATTATTCATCAACTTTTTTGTTAGAGTATCTTTTATAAAGTAGTTCAATTGTTTATATTTTGCATGTATATATTATTTAATCGATTTTCATATATAAAACCTTCTTCAATGAAGTTTATATTTCTTATTATATATATATATATTTAATAAAAGGATAACATATTCTTTTACATTGGATTTGGCAAATACTCAACAAAAATTGAGAAAAAGAAACCAAGAAAAGTGCTTTTCATAGGGGGTCTTTGGAAGAACAAAGAGAAGTATGAAAAAAAGAAAACAAGAAATAGAAAAAAGCGAAGAAGTTACCTATAAGAGGGTAATATCCCTATCAGTTATTCTCTTGATTGAAGCTAAAGACCTTTAAATGCCTGAAATTTTATGTAGGTAAATGAAGATTGAAAAAAGGGGGAACCAATAATCAAGGAAGAAAAGAACAGATCCTTACTTACTGTTAGACCCGTAAATCTGAGCTACAAGATTATGTAAGTATTGGTGAACCTTAGCCAATGCTTGACAGGCAAGTCAACGCGAGGAAGGCGTGTTGACGAGGGAACAAGGTGAAGTCTATAAGTAGGTGAGTGAAGGCTCAAGAAACTTACGGAGTAGGCGATCGATGTGGGAAGTATCAACAAAGATCTTGAGAGTAGGCGAAATTCGATAGGTGTGGGCATACGTAGGTGTGTATTGGTAGAAATCTTTGATGAGACGTGAGATTCGGATGTGAGGTCATGCACAATTAGTGAATCAAGTCATGCGAGACGCGAGGATGTGCAAGAATGCATGAAAGCACATGAGACTTTGTAAGAGTGCACAATGATGAATAAAGACACGTGAGCGCGAGAGTGTGCGAAGACACTTGATTCCGACGAGATAAGTTGAAGGATTGTAAAATCTACGAGGTTTTATACTAACTTGGATTGTAACTTGCACTTAGTCATAAAGTGACAAGACTGTATCATAAATGAGCTTGATCATGGAAGATGGACTTATCCATAAATGTGCATTGATAAACCTATGTGCGGATAGGTGTTGGTAACTTGGAAAACACATCAACAGTAATGTAGCAACTATGGATGATATGTCACTTAATGATGTGGCGAGATCAACTTACAGATCACGTCGGATAAATATCAAGTATAAGAGTTATAGATCATGTGTGACTAGACTTCTGAAGATTATAGGAATCTTTATAGATATAAAAGATCTTTATCTTATTGCATGTAATCTTTATCTTATTAGATTCTGATGTAATATAGCCAATTATAATAGTTTTAAGAGGAAAGGGATGTTTTCCTATTGGTTTAGGTGATGTGTTCTTAGTTATTAAGATAGAATACAATCTCAGAGTCCTAATTATCTTATACTTTCTTTCTAAACAAGGAGTCTTTAAATAGCTTATTAGAGTCAAATCTTAAATCATTCGGGAATTCACTCAGATTTCAGTCATTCTCAAGAGAAGAGACAACTTATAGAGTTGAGAGCTTTTGGTGGAGTAGGGAGTTCCTTGTAAGTACTTCAAGAAGGAGGTACTTGATTCTTTTTTTGGCATTTTGTAAGCGTTAATGAAAGGTTGGTTTCAGTCATATGTTATATCTCTTATTGCTTTCTTTTCTCTTATTATACACTTACGTGATTTTAGTATGTGAGCAAAACACTTAAATATGAATGTGAACATGAGGTCTTCGAGGGCTAACGGAATTATTAGGCGACATTCATGTAAGAAGGCTAAGTTCTATTTAGGTAGATTTAAGCGAGATTTCCGTGTAAAGGGAGGCACGACTTGTTGTAAAGTTCAACGACCAAATAGACCTTTGTAACAGCTGGTATCAGAGCCTAAAGCAATGGCTAGTGGAAGTAATTTGACAGACAGTGTTACTAGAATAGAGGTAATTCTTGAACCTCTAGCTTCAACAAATGAGGGTATAGTTTACTTGTTCGAAAGTATTGAAGCCTTGGAGGGGGAACTTCAAGAAACCATGAGAGTACTCGAGGAAGGCTTGAGAGGAGATGAGTTACGATCTCCTAATGCTCAAGGGAGCACTGGCGAGGAAAAAGATGCATGCCGAGTGGAAAGCATTATGGTGAAGGCGCAAGAGCCACAAGTTTTTTATGACAAACAAAGTGCCAAGGAGCTTGAGAACTTTCTGTAGGATATAGAGCAGTACTTTACAATGGCAAAGGTGGCAGATTCGGAGAAGATGTTAATCACAACAATATACATAAAGGGTGATGCCAAACTATGGTGGAGAATGCAAACCTTCAATGACATTGGTGCGGGTGAACCTCCCATTGACACATGGGAGAATCTAAAGAATGAGCCAACAAACCAATTCTTCCCCAACAATATTTCATGGCTCATAAGAGAAGCTTTAAGTTAAAGTAAGACGGCTCGATGTGAGAACACGTAAGAAAATTCACATCGATGATATTAGACATATGAAACTTGTTGAAGGAAGATAAGTTGTTTAACTTCATCAACGACTTACAAGGTTGGGCACAAATGGAGCTTCAGAGGCAGAACGTGAAGGACCTCTCTAGCATAATAGCGGCAGCAGATGTCTTGGGGTATCTCTATATGCCATCACCTATTCGGGAGGGCAAGAAGAGTGGTGGAACCTAGGATGGAAAGAAGAAAGACAAAGAAAAGGAAGGTGAAACTTCTCAAAGCAAAATGAAGAAGCAGTTTAAAGGGAAGATCGTTTGCTTCATATGCCATGGACTACATTAAGCTCGAAAATGCCCAAAAAGGAAGAAGGGTGAGGAGTATATCAACTCCATATTCACAAAGGACAAAGGAGACAGTGATGAAGATGACTTAAGGGAAGGAATCATCTGTAGCATTCATCATTTTAGGCGTGATGAGTCTTATGAAGGAGGAGTGCCTATGCAAACTCGATGGAAATAAGACTTGGTACATGGGAAATATGTCTTTAAAAGAGAAGGCTTGCTCCAATCTTCGAGAGTTGGCTAAGAAGTCTTCGGGAAAATCATTCGTGGAGGAGTACCCATAGACTATTTCAACGAGAGCTTCAAATTCTTTTATTATGGGTGATTTATTAGACCCCTAAATCTAAATTGCAAAATTTTGCGAGTGTTGGTGAGTTTTGGTTAATATTTGATATGCAAATCAACATGAGGAATACGTATTGACTAGAGAATAAGGCGAAGTCTTGTGAGTAGGTGAGTGAATGCTCGAGAAACTTACAGAGTAGGTGAGCGAATACCTGAGAAACTTATAGAGTAGACGAGTGATGGGAGAAGTATCAACAAAGATCTAGAAAGTAGGTGAGATTTGATATGCGTAGGCATGGGTAGGTGCACATTGGCGGCAATCTTCGAGAAGATGTGAGATTTAGATGCGAGGTCACGCGTAATTGGCGAACTAAGTCATGCAAGACCTAAGCGTGAGAGTGCGCAAAGGCATGTGAGACCTTGCAAGAGCGCACGAGGCTTTGCAAGAGTGCACAAGGACACTTAACTTTGGTGAGGCAAGTTGAAGGTATATAAAATTTGCTATGTTGTATACTAACTCAGATTATGACATGTACTTAGTCATGGAGTGACGTGAATGCACCATGAATGAGTTTGATCGTAAAAGATGAACTTATCCATAAACATGCATTGATGGACCTATGATGTGATACTTAATGATGTAGCGAGATTAACTTAAAGATCATATAGGACAAACATCAAGTTTAAGAGATAGAGACCATGTGGGACTTAATTTTTGAATACTGTGGGAATCTTTGAGGATATAGAATATCTTTCCCTGATTGCATATAATCTTTATCTCATTAGATTATGATATAATTTGGCCAATTAGCAGAGTCCTAAGAGTAAGAAGATGTCTTCTCATTGGTCCGTGTGATGTGTTTTTAATTGTTAAGATAAATTAGAATCTCAAAGTTCTAGTTATCTTGTACTTACTTTCCAAGTAAGGAGCCTATAAATGATTTATTAGAGTCAGAGCCCAAATCATTTGAGAATTCACTCAAAATTTAGTCATTGTCAATAAGAGAGACAATTTAGACAATTAAGAGCTTTGGAGGGAGTTTTATTGTAAAGAATTCGAGTAGGGAGTTACTTATAAAGTGATTAAAAAAGGAGGTACTTAATCTTTTTATTGACATTTTATAAGAGTGAATGAAATGTTGGTTTCATCCATGTATTATATCTCTTATTGCTTTGTTTTCTCTTATTATACACTTGTATGCATATGTGGTGTTCGAGGGCTAACGGAATTGTTCGGCGCCATTCACGTAAAAAAGTTGAGTTTTGCTTAAATGGATCTAATTAAGATTGTTGTGCAAAGGGAGGTGTAACTTGCAATAAAGTTCAACAACTAAGTAGACCTTTATAATTCTTACCATATTGCTTAACACAGACTCAATTGAGCTCGTAATGCTAAGTTAAAGATCCAACCCAAATGGTCGCTAAACCTAATTAGTAATGAAATAGGCGATAATTATTAGTTAATGGTATAATAAGTGTATTGTGATTTTTACTAACTATATACAGGTGTTCCAAAATTTGTGGGGTAAAACTATCTAGACCATGGGTCCAGGTCCTTGTTTTATAATATTCTCCATATTTATTTATTTATTTTACTTTTTTGAAAAAACAAAAATTAAACAACTTAAATTTAAATTGAAATAATTTAATAGATACATAAGAAAACGTCTTTTAATAGATACTTAAGATAAGTCTTTTTAGTGTTACAAAATTTTAAAAATAAAATTAATTTACATAAAAATCCATAAATTTTCTCCTAATTAAAATAATGAGAATAATTTTTTAAAATACTTGAGATTTGTATGTTTATCTTTTTTGCTGTGTAATTGAATTTTTTGGCTGCATGTACGAATTGATTGCAGTTTCATCAAAGCATAACATTCCAAAAACGGGTTTTGCAATTTAAAAACTATTATTTTTAATTTTGTTCTAGGAAAATTTTTAATGAAAAATAATCTTATTGGTTATTATAAATAAAGGAATATAGAAAACTGTTTATCTTGATTTCTAGGGTTTGATTAGTTCATATTCCAGTTTTTGTTTTTTGATTGTATTTTTTATTTTTATTAATTTTGTGTATTTTTATTTTTATATTATTTTTTATTATATTTATATTTTTTCAATTTGTGTAATGTAACTTTTGATTAAAATTTTCTAAATACAAAAATTAAAAAATAATATAAATATTTAAAAATATAAAAATACAAAAATTAATAAAAAAAATAAAAATAAATAAAAAACGAAGCTATATCTACGAAAGGGATTTTGGTTTCATTACGTAAGTAAATGGAGATTTTAACGCCAACGATCTAGAACCTACCTATTTTAGGGCTTCTCTGTTCACCAACGACACACACATTGAAGATATGGTGGACAAGGACTTGGATTCCGATCTCGAAGCCCAGAACATTCCAGAAGAAACTTTTGTCTTCGACAGAGGAGCAGCAGTTGAAGTGACAACCGAAGCAGATGGGTTCGGCGGCGTGTGGTTTCCGGCCACCATTGTTGATTTGCCACTACCAAAGTCCTCTTCAAAGAAGAGGAAAAATGTTCTTGTACAGTACGAGTCTTTGGTCGGTGACGACGAGTCTAGTCCTTTGACTGAGCATGTGGACCGCAGACTCATTAGGCCTTCACCTCCTAAAGAGACAGAGAGTAGATTGCGAGTGTTCGAGGAAAACGACTCCGTCGATGCGTGGTATAGAGATGGGTGGTGGAATGGGACTGTTTGCAAGGTTTTGGAGGGGTCAAGATACAGACTTTACTTTGATAAAACTCCTGACGTGATCGAATTTGATGGAAAAGATTTAAGGGTTCACATGGATTGGGTTAATTGTAAATGGGTTCGCCCCCAGAAGCAGGTATTGTATTTGATGAGCATCTTTTATTTTTGATTTAATGAATCTATTTTACCTCTGGTTCTTTTGTGCAGCATGTAAGTAATTTAGTTTTTTGATTGGATAATTTTAAAGCGGTCGACAGGTTCCCTTTTTAGCTCGGGGACATCAGTGGAAGTGAATATTGCGAAAGAAAATGCATGGGATGCATGGTGCCCTGCACTTGTCATTAAAGAAAATGAGAATGATACTTTCTTGGTTAAGTGTCAGGACTCGATGTGCAATGATGAGCTGGGGACGGAAAGGGTTATTGTAGATTCTCTCCATATTCGGCCCGCTCCTCTTCATCATGCTGACAGAAATTATAAATTGCTGGAAAAGGTGGATTTTAAGTACGGTTCTTGTTGGCGGACTGGTACAATTACAAAGGTTGTTAGTGGGAGGAGGTACCGTGTCTACTCAAGCCAAGGAAAGGAGGAGAAGGAGGTGAAACAATCAGAAATAAGACCTCATCTTGACTGGATTAATGGCGAATGGATACCGAAGGTATAGTTTGTTGTCATCTGGTTTTCTTTGGGTCTGAACTTTCAGTTTTTGCTAATGTTAAAATTTCAATTGATAGAAAACTAACGGAAGTAGTGAAGGATCTTATCCTTCAGTCATCCTTTTCAAAACCTAGGGCAAAAGCTTGTGTTCTTGATTGGAAAATTTGTGCCTACTTTTATGCGAGTGGAAGCCAAGAAACCATATACGAGATTTCTGTTTAGTCTCTCAGCAGTTCTGTTTGAAGGTTTTTGTTGCAGGAGGCCGTGCATGTTTCTGATCAAGGACTATCAGGTGTTGCCGACAAAGGCAATGACAACCTGGAGATTGATGCACAACTTAAAAACTTAGTTGAAGCTGAGTATGTTATCAAGTATACAATACCTTGTTCTACAATCATAAAATATCCAAAGGAACATTCAACTGATTACTCTGAAAATTCACCTTCTGATACCTTTCCAAACAACAAGATAAAGCTAGAAGCATCTAATGGTAATGGTAAAGTTTCATGCAAATCCAAAAAGTTGGCAGTTGGTGTTGTAGAGACCCCCTTTACGGAATCAAAAACATTGTCTCTTAAAAGTTCCACTAAACAAGAACTTCCTGAGTTGTACATACAGACTACAGGAGGTAAAAGATCCAAATATTCAATAAAGGATGTGGTTCGTGAGCATTCTTCTGTTAGCATTGAGAGCCCTTTAGCTGGAAAGAAAGCTGTGAGTTGAATTTCTTGCCTTCGAGTATCCTTCAATTTGTGCATGTCCTAAATTACAGATAGAACCTTTTTGTTCCTTAATTATACAGATAGAACCTTTGTGATCCTTAGTTTCATGCAATTCTACCCTCTATCAAGAGATTCATTTCAGCAAACATTTGTATAAGCATGTTTTTCCATACTATGACAGTGATTCATACCAATATCAAATGGTTTCACTCAGATCTGTTATAAGTCATAGCACATAAATTTTATTTATCTCTAATGTGTGTGGATATAGCTAGCGTGCCAAGTGTATCCTGTGTGAGATAAATGATACTTGCCCTTATCTAATCCTAAAGAGCAGTTAATTACATGTGACTGCACAATTGTAAATTGATTAATGAGTTTTGGGGATTGTGCTAGGTCATTTTAAGTTTTCAGATAGGCTATTAATACAAACTTTAACATGTATACATCAGGTTGCGTCTATCTATATTAGTTTTGTTGTTGACATTGGTCTTCTATTCTTCAATTTTTTATCAATTTCTTCGCTCATTTATTTTCATGAAATAATTGTCCTAATGGCAACAATTCCATTATTACTTTTATCTTTAATTGCTTACAGAGTTTCTAATAGGAAGTTAATGAATAGGATTGTCAGAAGGCGAACCTTGTCACAAGGAAGGGGAGACCTATTAAGTTACCCAACAGAGGACCACATGAATCGGCAGCAGGTGTTATATTCTATACACATCTTGCAGTTCACTATGTGTATTTGGTTGGCCCATAATGCTCCTTGAAAATAAATGGGAAACTTTGTGGAATTATTTCAGTTAAGTTGAGAAATGCAGCTCAAGATGTTACTGAGGATGAGAACAAAGTAAGAGAAGAAGAAATCCTTATTATTAAACGGTTTCACGATAACATAATGGAGGAATCTCATTGCCAAACTCCAAGTGAGGAAAGGTGGAAGAGCAGCTCAAATTATGATAGAGAAGATAAGATCAAGGTAAGTACTCTATTGTGGTTGTCTTTATCCTTGAAAGCTAGGTTGTTAGGAAATTTTAATTTGGTACAGTGTATGTGTAAGTTGCCAAATATCATGATAGTGTCTACCATCTCCTGATCATTATGTTTAGAAATTCTATTTTCTTCCATTTTGCTCAATTATTTCCTGAACTTGATGCTTGCTTACTATGTGGTTTTTGTGATGCATCACCTTGATTAGCAGACAGTTGGTAGAAACAGTCATAAAAGGAAGCGAGGAAGACCACGCAAGTTGGTAGCTATAGGCTCTGAGGAAGCAGAGGCTGGTATGTGGCTACATTCCACAATCAATTGATGGACTTGTGATTCATGACATCAAAGAACAGACATATCTTGAAAATTTAAACTAACGAAGAATCAAGCAACATCATACATCATAATTAAATTTACAAGAAAACATGAACAATAACAAACCAAGACAATCTCATTCTAATGCATGCAAATGTGAATAACCCGTCCTCCTCTCTTTGAAACAAGGGGCACTTTTGGCTGTCGATCCTTGAAATAATTTTGTCCTAGTGAAGGCTTATACTTGTAATGTAGTAATTAAATTCAAAGAAAATGATTTGTATGGTGCAAAAGGGGGTGACACTAGATAACAAATTGGATTGGCTATTTAAGCTAAATGCTTTCATCAAAGAGGGCTTTTATCCTTTTCATGCATGCATATATCAATGTGGTCTAGAGACATATTCACATAAAAGAATGCCACAAATCAAAGAAAATATGGATTGATATGAATGTTTCAATCTTTGAGCAAAAAAACTCAGGTTATATCAAATTCACCTTAACTTCACATCATGCTTCATCATTCAATTGTCGCAATTCATTCAATGCTCATGTTCTTAGTTCATTCAATCACTTGGTATGTGTTATTCTCATACTTAATTAGCCAAATCCCAAGGCATGTACACAATTCATTGCAATCAAAATAAAATTGATGGATACTATTCAGTTGAATCATCATAAGCACTCGAAAGAAGTAAAATAGTTCCAAAAAATTATCAATCTGCCCAAGAACAAGAACATAATCAAGTGCAAGTGCACCTTGCCCCACACTTAGATATTATCCTCAATGTTTGCACAATTAAGCATAATAAGAACCTGTAAAGGGGACCTTGTATTCCTCAGCTAGTGCTAGACAAAATATTGAGAGATTAGGCTTAATCACAGGCCTAAAATTAGGGGAACTGCCTCTCACCTACCTTGGCATTCCAATTTCTAGCTACTTCATGCCATTGTTAGATAGGATTGAAAGGAGAATAACTTGCTGTTACAATAAGAATTTGACATTTGCTGGAAGAGCTCAGCTTATAATTTCGGTCCTTAACTCCCTCAATACAGACTGGGCTACTCATATTGTCTTTCTTAAGAGCATCATTAAAATCGTTGACAGAATTCTCAGGAATTTTCTGTCGACAGGGAATGTTGATAGTAGAGGTATGGCAAAGGTGAGTTAGGAAGAAATTTGTCTCCCTAAAAAAGAGGGAGGGCTTCGTATAATCCCTCTTAAAATCGCAAATAAGGTGCTAATGGCCAAGAAGATTTAGAGACTACTCAAAGATAAGTAAGCACTTTGCGTTAAATAGGGTAATGCTTACTACTTGGAGAGGGAAGACTTCTGGACCCTCCAACCTAAAGCTGGTAGCTCTGGACCTTTAAGAGTCTCAGACAACAAAAAGATATGATAAGGCATTATAGAATTAGGAATGGAGTTTCGACTTCATTTTGGAATGCTAAATGGTTAGGGGATCGACCTCTAACTGAGGTTGATGAGCTACCCCCTGTGAGGGGGAGAATTCATCAAAATAGCACAATTAGAGAAGTGCTAATTGAATTCAGGGATGTACTAGAAGGGCTGCCTAATCTTCGTATATCTAGCAACATACTAACTACAGTTTTAAATGAGGAAAGGGAGGATGAATGCTTATGGATGGCCTCACCTAATGGAGATTTTAGCGATAAACTTGAAGGGATGTAGTCAAACCTAGACAACCTAGGGTGAAATGGAGCAACCTCCTCTGGTTCAAACACCCTCACCCTAGAGCTACATTTATTCTATGGTTGGCTAGAAGAGGGAGACTAAATACGAAGGATAGGATTGGAAGATTCTTGAATGTTCTTGGGCCTATGTGTTCTGTAGAATGGAGAGGGACACAATTACTCACTCATTCTTTGGTTTTCAGTTCACTAAATATATTTGGCTATCTATCCTACACCTTTGTAATGTTCAGGAAGCTACGATTAAATGGTCTCAGGTAATATAATGGTCCTGCAACTTTAAACCTACACGGTTGGTTGCTAAAATCTTGTACAAGGTCTCTCTAAGTTATGGGGTATATCACTTATGGCTAGAAAGGGACAGGAGAATTTTTAAGGGACAAGATATAGGAAGGAAAGCACTGGTTTATTTAATTATTAATAGCATCCACGAGCACATAATCAATCATAAAATCCATACTATATGCAGTTCCCTAGTCAAGAACACATGGCGACTTCCAGAGGATGAAGTCTAAATCTAACTATTGAAGAGATTCTAGTAAGAAAAGGGTGTAACCGAACACAAATAGAGTTGTTAGAATGTAAGAGATCATACCTCAAAGGAAATATTGACAAATGTCTGAATGGACGACCTCCGATTAGGGTTACTGAACAGAGAAACTTTTTTTCCTTGTTCATACTGCAATTTCTTTAAAATGACAGAGGGAAATAGGTCCTAGGGTGTAAAGGAAGAACTGGTTATGGTTTGGATAACCCTAGATGAATAACCAAGATCAAGAGTGGAAAGGTTTTATTACCTGAGATGAAGCAAGCGAATGCTTTCCTAGTGACAACAAGGGCTTTGGGTGACCGCATCGGGCTGGTCGATGGAAAGCAGACAATTGGATCTTTCCCTTCAGACCTCTGACATATGTGAACCAGATGCAAGAGAGTAGAGGAACATGGATTTCTTATTACTTGAATGTTCGATGGCTTCAAGTGGGGACAGATAAACTATAGTCTAGCAATGGTAAGCTTTAATCGAGGGCTACGTGTTATGTTTATGGGATTAGTTCATTAATGTTAAGCAGGGGGGAGAGATGCATTTTGATCATTGGTGTTGTTTGCTTGGTGTTGTAATATTGTAAGGACCGTTATTATTAATTCATTTGATTATTTTTTATAAAAAAAAAAAGAACCTGTAAATATAAAAGAAGGAATTGAGTACTTCCTTGAAGTGCTTTGTGTTCAATCTTCGTTAGTTGCTCCTTGATCCTTCCTCTACCTCACACCATTTTATTGGATTTTGAATAAGAAACATGTAAATAAGAAGATCAATTGCTGAGAAATCAAAAGAAAATAAAATATCACTGTTTGAGCTATAAGAAATATGAGGAAGGTGACAAAAGTGAGAGATATTATCAAAGCAATAGATAGGATGTTGAGTAATGCAAGCTTGAAGGAGTTGGCAACTGGAGAACAAGCTCTATAGAAAAGAAGAGATAGAAAGTTGGAGGATTATGCAGGAAAAATGCTAGTGGCGCTAGGGTTTATGTCGAAGTGTTGGGGCTAAATGAAGATTGACTTGATGCACAACGATGTCATTATGGATCGTTGTTCATCTTCTGGAGAATTTTTTTCTTCTTGTAATGAAATAAATGACACTTCTTGCATATTAAAATGGCACTATTGTTGGTCGTCATTTTGCTTTTGACTTTGTGTGACTAGAATTTCTTCATGTACCAAACTTGCAAATTTCTAAACTCGAGTCATCAAAACACACATTACATATGAAAAAAGATAAAAATAAATAACAAAGGAATCAGAAAACAAAAACAATGAAATAATAAACTTGGTTTGGCTCTCAAGAAGCGCCCTTGTTTTACATTTTTAGCTTGATTAAATGCTTCTTTTCATCTTACCAATTAGGTTTTAGTGGTGATAGTGATGTTAGCTTGTATTCCTACAAGATAAAAGGTACTAGTCTTTTGTCAATTATTGGAAGCTCAATAAAGGGGAACTTACCTGCTAGTTTCAAATCTAGGGATTCATTTAACTCCTTTACTTTCTTTTGTAAATTAAGATCCAATTCAAGTTTATTGCTCTCTTTTCACTATGCTCATGAGAAACTACTTTTAATGCATCTTTTTCATCATCTAGCTTAAAAATATCATGTGCTACGAAATCAATGACATTATCAGAATAAATAGAATTATCTTTGTCAAGACATTCCTTAGCATCATAAATATTAACTACATCATCCTGCTATTTTATTAGTGTTCCATTATGTGCATTCGTTTTTGTCTTAGCTAATTTTAAAAATGGTCTTCCTAATAAAATAGGGGGTTGTTTCATAACTATTGCTTGTGTCAAGTATATAATAGTCGGCAGGAAAAATTAATTTGTCAATTTGAACAATATAATGTTCAACAAACCCCTTAGGATATACAATAGATGCCTCGGCTAACTGAAGAACTACACCGGATTCTCCAATGGTCGTAGATTCAAAGAGGCATATATAAAGTATGGCATGACAGTAATGGATGCTCCTAAATCCATCATTGTTTTATCAATTTTGGTGTCTCGTATAGTATATGGGATATAAAACATATTTGTGTCTTCGCACTTTTCAAGTAAATTCTTTTGAAAAATGGTAGGTATATTCTCTCCCACACTTGTGTTCTCTTACCTTTGAAATTCTTGTTTTCTTTGCAAAGCATATAGTTCTTCTAAAAATTTATCAAAATGAGGTTCTTTCTTTGCAGTATCAAACAATGGAGTGTTGAACTCACACTCTGTAAAGGTTTCCATATAGATTTGCATCCTTCTCATACCTTTGCTCCTCTAAAAAGGCTTTAGATTTGGTCAAAACAAGTCCATGTTTATCTAGAAGAGAAGATTTACTTGTTGATGCACTGGTATGTGAAGGTTTGCTCACCATGGATTCTTTTTCTGCATCCTTTCTTGTTATGTAAATGCAAGGGTCTCTTTGTTTGGTAGCTTAAACTCTTTTTCACTTCTGAACGATATCACACTTACTTTCTCCTTTGGGTTTGAGATGACAACCTATTTGAGTTTTATGCTTCCAATCGATTAATGGCAATCGCCATGTGACTCATTTGGCTCTTCAAATTTTGGATGCTGGCTCTCGTCTCTGGCTAAAATTTCATAGTGTTATTACCTGAATCTGAGCTTTGATTTGGTTGTGGTATATGAGGATACGTCTGCTGGTATTGTTGAAAATTATAAGGTGATTGATACATATGTGCATTGCCATATCAAAGGTTTGGGTGGTCCTCCTAGCTAGATTATATGTGTTGAGAGTATGGATCACTATTCCTTTACGGTTCAATTGGGAATACACCTACTGCATTTACTTGTTCCTGAGTCTCTTCGTGTAGAGTTGGACATGCATCAGTTGAGCGCCTCACCATCAATCAAATACCACACATCTTTGCAATTTCCATCTTTCCTACAACTAACTGACAAGAGAAATTAAATCATCAATTCATTTCTCAAGGAAAGAAACGTTTACCTCATTGACACGCTTGTAGGGCTGATTTGATCTTGTCTTGGATTGTTATGAGCTAGATGCCTTCTTTGCTATGAAATTTTCTATCAATCAATGCTCCTCCACTTGTTGCATGTATTATGTTTCTTGTTAGTTGCTAAGAGTCTCTCGTAGAAATACTATATGAGAAGTTTATCACTAATCTGGTGATGAGAGCCATCGACACACAACTTCTTGAAACGCTCCCAATACTCCTATGAAAGTATTCGTTACTAAGTTGTCGTATTCCAAAAATTCCTTTCTTGATGTTAGCGGCTTTAGACACAGGGAAGAAAAACTCTAAAAATAATCTCTTCATCTTGTGCCATGTAATAATATTCACAGGGAGTAAGTAGTAAAACCAATCTACGCATTATCCTTTAGGGAAAAAAAGAAGACCCTAGGCTTGATCTGCTCATCTGTGACTCCATTAGGCTTCATACCCATGTACACTACATGAAACTCCTTAAGATGCTTATGTGGATCCTTACTTGCAAAACCACGAAAAATTGATAAGATATGTATTGATTTAGATTTCAATTCAAAGGTATTATTTGCAAGTTAGGGAGAGTGAGGTAGTATGGCTGTTAATAATTAAAATAAGAATAATAAATTAAATAACTAATAGAAAATCTGCTAACTAGAAGGAAATCAATTAATCAAACCTTGGTCTTAAGTCACATCAACATTTGAAAACCTTGATTGATTATTGATGCAACAGATAATTAATTTGCTATTCAAATCTTCATTGTGGAAAATTAATTCCTGTTTTTCCTTACGATTAGTTAACTTTCAACACTTGATCCAGTTAATCCTAGTTATTTAATAATCTTAGTACTAAATAACTGTATTAAGAACTAGAAAAACCAATTTAAGTTAGATAACATAAGCACAAGCGATTGTATTCAACCTAGTCTAAACTTTTCTCTTAGAAATTAACAATTCCTAACGTAGCAAATTGTTAAATCCTAGTTGCTACTTTGATTGGAGGGATTGAGCAATCACGGACCTAATATCTAAACTAACTATAGATAATTTGCGTGCTTCCTAACTGTCAACTGAAACAATCATACAATATAAGTACAAAAGAAAAGTTAATATTTGAAACAAATTAAATAATATTAAAATCAAAATATCTCACGATTCATAAAGTTCCAAAGGCTTCAAATCCCTTCAATCACGTAGAAAAATTCAACCATTAAGGGCCATCAAGAAGGATGGCTAGAATAGAGTGAAGAAGAAAAGAAACTTATCTTTTTACCCTAAAACTAAAAAGTGACGGGTACCACATAAGAAAACTGTAATATATGTCTTAACCTAGCTAAAAAGGATCCCACAATGTCTATAATAATCCCATTAATTTATTGGAAAATAAATAGACGTGTATAATATTTTCATAAGAGTCTTAGTAAATGTTGGAATCCTAATTGGCTGTTCCAGATTAGTCCTCACATCTACTGAATGTGCCACGCCTTGTCTGTCCAAAGCTCTACGTTTACAAAGTTTTCCATCTTCCAAATTTTCTTTCTTTATTCGATTTTGCCTCTTAAAAAGATCTATTCAAGCTCTAAGTATTCTTCAACCTTCCTAATCACAAAAGAACAAGAACTCCATTAGTTTTAACTTTGATCACATATAAAGAATGAAATTTTAAACATCAAAATACTGACAAATATAAGCTCTATCATGAATCTATTTAAGTGTCTACATGAATCCATAATATTATATGTAAGAATTATCAAGGAAGTGGAGAAGTTGCTAATGAAATCATTGTCACAGATCATACAAATAATTAAGTTGAATCACCAACAGATATAGGGATGAAGAAAACAGGTATTGGGGGATTAAAATCTGGAAATTTGCTTCCAGCCTCCCTGGGACAGTTGAAATTTTTGTGGGAGTATGGATGAAAGGAAAGAAGCAAACTTATCTTACCTTACGTGCTTTCTTGTAAATTGATTTTTTTTGGTGCATAGATAATTTACATGCTTTTAACATTATATGTTGGATAAATTTGGTCGCTTTGGCTCTTATTTCTGAGTTAGCTGCGAGGCATAAAAATGAATTCTCAACATAATATAGGTTTTTCCAGCAGTAATGAATTTATTCAAGTTTTCTCATGTTTCTTCCCAAACTTTAGAAAATCATTAGTTTCGTCATCTGTCAGTTTTTCCTGCTAAAAAGTTCAGTGAAAGGTTCTTCCCTCTCCAAAAAAATCACTCTCATGTTGCCTGAACAAATTCTAAATTTTTTCTTCATGTGAGAAAATTGATGGAAAGTAGTTGAACCTGTGCAATGTATCATATTGAAAAGTTAATGTCTTCTCTTTCAGTCAGATTAATTGAACAATCTGATGCATCACACTTGTCCTTTTCTCTTTCCTTTATCCGGCCATAGGTCCCTCTGTCTGTGGTTGTCCACACTCAGGCATATGTGTGGTAGTTTTACATGAAGGCATATTCATCTGACGTGCATGCGTGTACATACACCCACACAAAAATGCATATGGTTGGCCAGAACTATAGCACCATGTGGGATATTATAGTTTCTGCATAACAGCTGAAATATTATAGTTTCTGCATAACAACTGAAGACTTTGTGACAGAATGCAGGGTAAAGGAGAATGATTGGGCCATCACTGTTGTATCAAAGAATGTGATTGATGATGATCAGCCTTTATCAATGTGGTTTGCGGGAATGCACTCTCCAATGAATGGAGACTCGGGTAACTTGCTTAAAACTTTCTGATGTGTTCTTTAAAGTTGTATTGTTATTCCCTTTGACAGTATACCTGACTCTTCTATTGAGATTACTTTGTTCTGGTAAATGTGCTAATGAATGGAATGACACAACAGATAGACAAGTTGGTGTCTCTGTGGAAGGTTCAGCAAATGATGCTAGAAGCAGCAGCATGCCAGAATCAAATATGTGCTTACCTTTTGAAAAAAAATCAGCAATTTGGAAAACAATTGAAGATATGGAACCGTTTCAAATTGTACCACAAAAACCACATTTCCGGCCTTTGGCTGAATGCAAAGAGGAGTACCGTGAAGGTTCAGCTATTGGATTTATGGTAACTTTTACCAGTTTGTTTGAGAGAATATCCTCACTGCAATTCGATGATCCAAGATACATTTTTGAGAGTGCTTTGGAAACTCTGCTGGATTTGGAGAGGCATGGTTTTGATGTCACCATTCTCAGAGGTCGTCTGAGTTATCTGTTGTCAATTAAGGAAAGTCAAGTTGAGCTACTGAATGAGTTGACCGATACTGGAAGGCAAATACGGGAGCACACTGCTGAGAAAGAAACATTGCTAGAGAACATCAATTGTATCAATAAGAAGATAGCAGAGTTACAGGAAGAACTATTCGCATCCAAGGCAAAAACAGAAGCCAAGGATATTCAGATTTCCAATTTAAGGTCAAACCTTGAAGCTACAGACCGTCTAATAACCAATGCCCGTCATGATTTCAGAAGTGTAGCTGGTGCCCCATGGAAATCTGCCTGACGCAGATGGGCATCACTTTAACGTATCATTATAGGACTTTGTTGGCTGTTGTAAGTTAACTTCTCTGATGCTGTTTTATTACTGTGTAGTGTTGTTTGAACTCAATTTACATTTGTGAGCATGTAAACGCTTTTGAAGGCCAAAGATTTATCCCAGATGGGCATGTCAACAAAGGACTCCAAGGAAGCCAACAGTTTCTGCTCAGTCATATTCGAATCATTAAACTAGTATGCCATTAATGTATTCTTGAAGAGAATTCACTGCTTTTAGAGGATCTAAAGAATGGAGCAGGGTCTAGGCTTTAGGAACGACCAAATCCTCCAACTCTGGACATGATCAACCTCTTCCATATATTGAAATGCTGGGGCATACCAAAATTGACACAAAATACTAAAAATTTAAACAATCAAAAGAGAACTCTTAAAATGTAAGAATGATATCTTTTACCATTAAGAACATGTTTAATAAAGTTGTTAATCGTGATTTTAGTATTTTTATATTAAGTTTTGTGTGTTTGTTTTAATTTTTGTATTTTTTTATTATATTATTATATTATATTATTTTTATGAGTTTTTATATATATATTTTAATTTCTGTATTTAAAAAAAATAAAAAACGAAAATTAAAAATAAAAACTCTATCAAAAGGCTTAAGTTAGACATTTAATTTGCATATGCAAGTATTGTTTGGAGTGGACGAGAGAATAATTACCTCGGCATGGATATCTTTGTAGGGTTATGTTCCTACGACAGGAGTAGAAGTTTCCGGTTCGATTTATCCGTCGACCACACGATAATTTGGCCGTAAGAGACCTTAACAGGAACCTAATTCATGCCAAAACGTTCAAAAGTATCATACTTTTTTCCCTTCATTATACTTGCAAGGAACACGACCACAACCAAAGAAGCTGTTTTCTTCTGTTTTCCATAACGTCCTGATATGCTTTTTCTGATATATTTTTTGAGTCACTTCTTGTTTTGCAAAGATGGTCTTTCTATACGTTCCACGCCATTAATAAACCCAATTTGGTTGTGATGTCGAGCAGCTCACATGGGAATTATGCTGCTGAGACGTTTCTTGATAAAGTAGAAATCAAATAAAGTTATTATAAGCCGCAATGGTTAGTAGATATATCTTTCATAATGTTGTATGTGGAGATTTAATCCCTCATCAGTTAGAGAGTAGAACAAAGTATGTCTTATAAAAATATGAACACTTTTTTTCTTCATAAACACATTTTAAGAGAGATTTTACAATCGAATAATATTTATAAGTGAATTAGTTTGAACTGTGAAATTATATGCGATGCCATTGAAGATTTAACTGTAGAAACTTTTCACTCATATACTTCACCTAGTTCTGAATGCATATCCCCCACCAAATAATTAACAGATTTTTATGGCGATGGAAGCATGGTGGACGCTATTGAATTATTCATACTTTCGAGGGTCTCTTTTTTTTTTTTTTAAACTTTTTCCAAACCAGCATTGGCCTTTAACCCAAGTTCATTATCTGCAAGCATTTACGAACATTGACATATAGATAGCCTCTGCTTCATGCTCTATTTTGCGTTTCTAGACTTGGTGCATGATATGCCAGTGACGCCTATGCAACAACAAATTATGCTGATGCATTTAACGTTTATCTTTAGGGGTCTCCTGTCAAAATGTAATTCTGCTGCCAATTATGAAAGGACGAAAGATTCATGAAACCCTCATTGAATTGGTTTACCATGTTAGAGCCCCACAAGAATGACTGTGCCAAGAAGAAGTTGGTATACTTCACATCACAGTGATATTAATGGAGACTTCTCCACAGGTGAAAATTCAGGGAACAACACTTGACTCTATAAAGAACATAGTTTCCTCAACTATAACTTTTTCCTAGAAAAAAAAAAAAAGAGAAGCTTCACTTCAATAACCGCATCCATCGACTTACAGGTGAACTGTGGAAGTGGTGATGTATTTCCACAACATGTTTCATGCCATCACATGTAGTGTACTGAAAATTCTCATTTACAACTCTTTGTACAACTTTAAGGAATGCCTGCCTGCATTTCAGACCTACAACGCCTTCCATGTGTTGACCAGATTTAGATATGTTTAGTTGTCAACATAATTTATTAATTCCCTGCTACTTAAAAACCTTAATGAGCTTACTAATCTACATGTAATTCTTTCTTTTTGTCAGATTAAGAAAACTGTTTTAGAGAAAGTAAGTTGAATCTATTCATTGGCTTGAGATGGCTGTATGCACATCATTAGATTAACCTGTCAATGAACTCAATTCCGGAGAGCATGGCTATTAGTAAATTTCTACAGGCAACCACATGGTTTGATGCCAGAATTCATGAGTAAATGGAAGCATTTGAAGTTAGTTCAGGATCCTGCGTTCATTAATAATTTATGAATTTTGTTATAAGTTCAATAAAACAAACGTACATTTATAATTTAATTATTGTATCTAACATTTCTTTGAGACTTGTAATATAATTTTTATTAAAGCCTTTCTCATTTTAAACATATAAATTTTAGCTGTTGATACTTGTCTGTAACTTCTGGACATATTTGACAGGTAAAATCTGTTAAAATAAAGAGAGAATTACAAAAAATTAATATTAAAATAAGAAGATCGAAATAGAAAATTAAACAAAAATGATAACGATTTTTCATTCCTTAAATTGTCATAATCCCTTTTCTAAAATAATTATAAAATCAAAATAGCGGAAAGTAAACAAAAAAAAAGGAGGATTATGTTATTGCATTAATAATAGAGATGACTAAAATGTAAAGTTAACAACTAAAACTCAATTTAACTTAATTTATATTTAAAATTAAAATTAAATTTCAATATTTGAACATATTTAATTTTAACAAACGAATTTTAAATTTAAATAATAAAAAAAATTACATCAAAATTTTAATTTTAATTTCATTTGACTTAATTCAAAATTTTAAAATCGATTGCATTTAAGTCTAAATTAATTTTGTAATTCATTTGTCACTTTTAAAACTAATCCACATTTAAGTTTAAATTAATTTTGTTATCGAATCTATCTCATTTGCTACTTTTAAAACTAGCCCATTAAGAAGTCAGTGTGTACTCCGCATGGGCCACCAATCCCACTGTATGTTATTATTATGGGTTAATATTATGGGTAGTTCCTGTGATTTTTCAAACTATTAATTTAGTCCTTATGATTTAAAAACTATCATTTTAATCCCTAAACTTTCATTTTTTTTTCAATAACAAGTCTTTTATCAGATTTTGCTGATGTTGCATGGACACGTGTCAAAAATTTATTGGTCCACATAAGCAAAATCTGATAAAGGACTAGCAATTGAAAAAAAATGAAAGTTTAGGGACTAAAATGATAGTTTTCAAACCATAGGGACTAAGTTGATAGTTTGAAAAATTACAGGGACTATCCATGATATTAACCCTATTATTATTTGACAAAAGGTATAATTTGTCTTATAACATTTAATAAATAGTTTAATTTGATCTTTAATATTTTTTAAGATATCATTTTACTTTTTAATGTTTGTAAAATGGTATAATTTACCCCATAACGTTACAAAATGATACAGATTACCTCTTAATATTTACAAAATGATACATTTTACTCCCTTAACACTAATTTTATTAAGATTTTGTTAGATAAATATTAATTTTGTCAATATTCTATAAATGAATTACTAGCTGATTATTAAGAAAGTAATTAGCAAAATTTTAATAAAATTAATATTAAATGAGCAATTTATACTATTTTATAAATGTTAAGGGACAAAATACATTATTTTACAAATATTAAGAAGTAAAATGATACCTTCAAAAATATTAAAGAACAATTTAAATCTTTTTATAACT
>JAOXYD010000009.1:10393111-10411099 GCA_028565735.1 Pinacopodium congolense | reverse complement strand
AATTTATACTATTTTATAAACATTAAGAGACAAAATACATTATTTTACAAATATTAAGAAGTAAAATGATACTTTTAAAAATATTAAAGAATAATTTAAATCTTTTAAAAAATGTTTAGAGATAAATTATATTATTATTATTATTATTATTATTATTATTATTATTACTTGTCACCGTAAATCGTCATATGAATGCCATCCTATTCGAGGATGACCTGTCATAAGGACGATAATTGCACATCATCCACACGTCCTTGGAGCTGCTGTGACGTCGTTTGTAACATCGAACGGCTCCTAAATATGCTTCTGAGGTCCCTGTTTTACGAGATTTTAATTCAATCTACTAACCATTTCCTTTGGATTCCACCAAGTTTGTTTTTTAATTAATAAGACAATAAGTGACGAACCCGCTTTTAGTGGCTTAAAGCCACCCACGACCAACACCACCACCTTCCAACTTCCAACTCCCTACCTCCTAACCATTAGAAAAAACAAAAATGAAGAAAAGAGGGATTATTTTCCCATAGTATGTGCTTCTGATTCAAAAAAGTCGTACGCTTATCTACTCATATTCATTTTTCTAGTCTCATGCATAGAAAATTTTGGTAATATATATCTAAAAATAATAATATAAAATTTTTATTATAAAAAAGATAAATTAAGTTTAAATTTTTTTTATAATTTAATATTAAAAAGTCTTCATATATTATTAAATTAATTTTTTCGGATATGATGATTATAAATATGAAACCTTTGTAAAGATATTAAATTATAAATTTTTTTTTAAAATAAATAAAGTGAATTGTGATGATTATAAGAGTGCATATTAGAGGGACTCCCCTCCGTCACTTGTTAACCTAATCCTTTGGATGAAGAGATAACACCATCAACTTACTCATACATAACAGTTTTGGAAGTAAGTCATCTTCGAAACTCTACTGCTAAAAAGGAAAAGAGTTGAAAGTTTTACTTAATAAGATTTAGACATTCGGTGGTGAAGTCATAGGTCCCAGGTCGGTTGTTGGTACCAATTCTATCTAATGCATCACTTAATTTAAACATACGAATGGATGGTATAAATTATGTAGAACATATAATTAACGGAATTATTTATTATGTAAATTTAAAATTTTATTAAGTATTATCTAAAAATTTAATGACACGAGATTCTTTGTTATTAAAAATATTTTAATTTATTATTTAATTATTTTAAAATAAAAATATATATGTCTATTGTAATTTCACTTACGGTTAAAATTATTGTCATTATTAAAAATTATACAATATTAAAAATATTAAACTTTCTATAAAAAATTTTAATATAAATTATTAAATAAATAAATATTATACAATAATTGAAACCCTACTCTGTTTAGGGTCACGAAGATTTCAGAATCATCACTTAATTCCTTAAATCTCTGAACAAATTAAGTTTATGTCAAAACTAATAAAATCTCAAGTATTCTGACCAAGATATTTATCCCTTTCATTGGCTACTACATGAGGATCTTCATCCTCTTCTTCGTCTTTTAAATTATGTAGGGTCACTCTAAATAAAATGATTATAAGAATAGTCAATATAAACGAGTTGTTCATTAGTATCAACATAATAAATAGGAGGATCTCCTTTCCAACTCGATAAGATATCACATGATGTAACATAAGAATAAATCTAGAAATATGAAAAGGTTCTGGTTGATCTTTAAAAAGTTTTGTGAAACAAGATTCAATAATTACCATCTTATAAAATTCTTCGAATTTGTGGAGTTGTAGGGTGGATAGAATAACAATGAGAGAAATAAAATACCTTCTGATAATTAGTAAGTCAGTGGTCGGCATTAATTTCTCCAATTTTTTTTGTGTGGTAGCTGTTAGGGTTTTTGGATAATAGTAGTTTAATATTACATGAAGTCAGGGATTAAAATAATTTGGAAATACTTCTTGGGAGTTCCAAAGTTTTCAATATTACATTGTTTAATAATAAAAAATATTAAAAATGAAATTAAAATATGTCGAGTAACGTTGAAATTTTTTGCTGTCTTTTATTTATTGTTTATTTTTTGAAAAATTATGTAATAGCGTTTCATCATTATTAATGGTAGTTCAAGCTTTTGGTCCATCATTTAATGCAACGAGCGGAACCTTTTATTATGAGGTAGTTCTGCAGACTTTGACATTTCATCGTTTTGGCAACTGCGTTGCATAAGGAAGGAAGTGTTAGATTAAGTGCAGCAGATCCTTCTAAATATGGCTTAATCAATTGTCATGGTTCCTGTTTTATACTTTACCTTTATTTTATTATTATTTTGGTTAGAAGTATTTTTCTAATAATCAAATTATCACAGAAAAATTAAAATTAATTCTTTTTTATCTGTATAAAATTGCAGAGTGGAGTAAATTCTAAAATAATTTAACTACAAATATTAGAATAATATTTTAAAAAATTAATCACATGAGATATTAATTTTAGAATTTACTCATAAAAAATCACTTTAAATTAGAAGAATAAAAATTATGAGTACAATTACTAGTCCTTTTTAATTAACAATTAAGTAAAATAACCATAAAACAATCTTCAAAATAGTATAAAAACTTATTAAAAAATAGCATAGAAACTAAAAAAATAACACAAAAATACAAAAAATTCAATATAAAAATATAACAACTTTAACTAAAAATTACAACAAAAAATTAAATTACACAATACCTTAATTTTTATTGTAATGTTACCTTTTCTACTACAAAATGATATACATATAGGCAAATGGCAGCATGCCAACATTAAACATAAAAATATGCCGATATTGAAATTAAGGAGCTGTTTGGTGTGATTTTTATTTTTTATTTTTATTTTTATTTTTTATTTTTTAAACATAAAAATTAAAAAATATAACATATTAATACAGAACAAAAAATAAAAATAACAGTAAAAAAATTAAAAATAACACATAAAAATTAATATAAAAACACAAAAATTACAATTAAAAATCACATCCAATATACCTAACAAAAACAACTTTCTATCAACTTTGAAAAGTCAGAAGAATTCCGCTGACTTTGCTTTTAATGTTTAAAGAATTAAAGAATTCAAGTTCTATCATAAAAAAGGTTCTAAACACTCCTAGTTTACCCTTTTCCGGTAGAATTTTCCCGTGGACGACATGTCACAGACTTGGAAGAAAACTGCGCGTAAAAATTAAAATAACAGAACCCTGATTATACCCTCCAATCCTCTGCAAAAATCACTGACGCTGTACTTTGATGTATTGAACAGGATATCACGGCTGAAATAGTTACAGTGTCCTTCGTATACTCTGCTTATTTAGAGGCAGTGAATTGATATTACAAGTACTTCAATTCTACACCTTTTGTGGCAGTTCACCAGTTAATTGAGGCCTTAAAGCCTGAAGTATCTGGTTTTTATTAATTACTTTTGCAGGTCGTGATGCATGTGATTTTTTTTTTTTTTCATATGAATGTCAGTGCATGAAATGTCTGTTGCAAACCAATATCATAAAGGGTAGATTTCACTGATTACTCCTTGTAACTAGCTTCAACTAATCTAATCTACCAACTTCAGATTCACAAGGTACTGCATCGGACAATAATGAAGTCGACGTTTTTTTCACAGAAAAAGACATGGTCTGTTGTCTTGTCTAGCTACGATCAGTTTGGGCATAGATGGCAAACGGTACCGGCAGAAGCCATCATCACTTCACCAAATTTACCTTTTTTTTGTTCACGCTTCATTGAAACGTTAGGTACCGATAAATTAATTCGTGTTTGATGAGTTGAAAGTGCTGCAGCAGTAGCAATCCCAAGGTAAACACACAAAATGTGGCAATTGTGACGAAGAGAGCGTATTGAAATAGCTACCAACAACTGCTCCAACTAACGCATTTAACGCACACCCACGATCAAGCTCTCAACCTCTGTTCCATAAATTGACCGTCATTATGCTCGCCACCACTGCATGGTTCCACTCTCTTAATTCTCTGTAAGCCCAGCGCCACCCAACACTAGTATCTTTGTTTTATATGCTACAGTCACATAGTGCAAAAGCAGCAACTTGGTATTCTTGCTTTAATATTCTTTTTTATTTTAATGTGGGTCAGCTAAATGGCGGTTTTAAGGCATTTCTGGTGATGGATTTTGCTTGTCTGTTGGAGGGAAGATCCTAGTTTTGTTCATGACAAGCAGAATCTGTGGGAGTATGGGATTTATTACATATAAAAATTTAAAGTCACTGTTTCAATGGACTCATGCATGTCTGATTAGTTAGCTGTGAGCTCATGGGTTTAGTGGTTTGCTATGTCCCAAATTTAACGGTTTTGGCACTGATTTTAGTTTTCTTCTTACTCTTTTGCTTGGTCTTTTCTTTTTCACTGACCATTATATAGTTAGTTAGCTTAATTCAGCATCTCTCCTCCATTATCTTCTTCTTCTTCTTCTTTACCCTGTACTTGAGATATTCCTTGTTTGACAAGAACCCTGGTTCTTTTTTCCTTTCATTTTTATCTGATCAGTAGATTGAATAAAGTTCTTTCTGCTTTTGTCTTGCCATTCTTTACTTACTAAACCTTCATCATAACTTCTGGCTCAATCAGAAGAATAGTCGTACAAGGGCTAAACGATGCTTTATTTGGAGTGCTAGTTTAAGCTTGTTGACTTGTTCTTATGTAAATTTTTCCTGCATCTCTCTCTTTCTCTGAACTGTTCAAGATTCTCTTGTATTCGTAGGTTATTACAAAGTACTTGTAGTCTGGTAAAATCTACATGTTCTGACTTTTAATTTTGCATTTGATCCCTCATGTGTCGACGGGACTATGATGGAATTTGTGCAACCACCGTTGAATATGAGTATTTCGACTTTGACGTGATGTATATAAGCTATAATGCAGCCAACCACTTGAACATAGTCACGAAAACGATTTTTTTTTTTAATTTAGTTGAAATTAACCGCCAACTAGGAGACATTAATGGCGCCTGTTGCTGACTTTTAAATATCCTAGTCTCTTTGCCTTTGAAGTGCAGGTTTGAGTTGCAGAGCAAATGAAGACTTTCGCTGTTCAGGTGGAGGAGGGTAAAGGAGGAGATGGGAAACTTTCGGTTGGTCCTATCTACAGAAATTTACTCTCCAAAAATGGCTTCCCTCCCCTGGATCCTGATATCTCTACTACTTGGGATCTTTTCAGGTGAGTTTAAAATATTTCTTCATGTTAAACCTTACCATAACTACAATTGAACTTGCACAATGAGCACTTTAAGTGTGTGGTCTGTGGATTTAATTTGGGCCAATATTGTAGATTTATAGAAAAGCTAAAATCCACTCTAATCCTGGCAGCTTTTAGTAGATACATGAGTACAACGTGGTAATCCATAGCTTGTCATTATTTGCCAAGAATCATTGATCTGTCTCAGGCTAGGCTTGATTGCAGTCGATCTGTCTTTTGATGTGCAGTGTTTCTGTGAAGAAATGTCCAGGAAACAACATGCTTGGGTGGAGAAAATTTATTGACGGGAAGGTAAACATAGTTATTGATTCAAGTGAGTTCAACATTGGACATGATTAGCTTCCATTTCTAACGTTGAGGGTTCTGTAGTATGGACCTTATGTCTGGAAAACTTACAAGGAAGTGTATGAAGAAGTTTTGCAAATCGGTTCTGCATTGCGATCTTCTGGAGCTGAACTTGTAAGCATACTTACGTGAATCTCAGAGGTTGAAAACAAGGTGAAACAAAGATTTTGACAGGTTTATTTTGTTCTGCATCTTTTGTTTTTGGGTTTCTTCCCCTCTCCTTGGTCATAGGGCTGTCGAATTGGAATATATGGATCAAACTGCCCACAATGGATTACTGCAATGGAGGTCTGGCTTTTCATATATCCAGACAGAGTTGTCTATTTTGTGCCATTACCAATAACTAACCATTTGTCTGAACTTTCTGCAGGCTTGCAGTGCCCACAGTTTGGTTTGTGTACCTCTCTATGACACCCTTGGTAAGCTTCTGTTTCCTTTCTACTTCCAGCTCCCTGTCGGTAATTTGTTCATATTTTTTCCTTTTACTCGAGTGACTTGAGTTCCTTTCAATGAACTTATTATCTTGAGTGCAGGTCCAGGTGCGGTTAATTTCATTGTTAACCATGCAGAAATTGACTATGTCTTTGTCCAAGATAAAAAGGCCAAAGAAGTGAGTTTAATATTACTCTTAAGATCATCTTTCCAATTGAATGTCCACAATTTCCCCAAATGCTTTTGCAGCATATTTCATGAATTCTTCATTCAATTGTGTTTGCAGATACTAAATCCAGAATGTACATCTGCACAGCGGATTAAAAGTGAGAATTATTGTCAAATCTGAATTATCTTAAATACCTTAAGCAACATCCTACTACTAAGTCTGGTTATGGTTGCAGCAATGGTTAGCTTCACCTCCTTGACAGTGGAAGAGAAAGATAAGGCAGCAGAATTGGGGATAAAACCGTATTCATGGGAAGAATTTCTGCAAATGGTCAGATTTTCACCTTTTTTTTTTTTATCATCTTCCTGATATTTATCTCTTTGGTAAAACAAAGTTGGAATTGCATGTTTGTGAATTACTAGAACAACTGAGACTTACTGTTCCTGTATAATTGGAGAACTGAGTTGTTCCACAGGCACTGCACTATTATGAATCTTTACAATGTTATATGTCAGGGAAAAGAAAATCCATACGAGATAGTACCACCTAAGCCACTTGACATATGCACAATTATGTATACGAGTGGTACGAGTGGAGATCCTAAAGGAGTTGTTTTGACACATGAAACCGTTGCTACTTTCATAAGAGGCATGGATCTGTTTATGGAACAATTTGAAGACAAGGTAGGAATAGATAGTTCCAATCGATGATTGTTCCTCGGTTATGATCTTAATGTTCATGGCCAAGATAACTGATGTTCTTTTGAGATCTGTATTAACTGATTAATGTTTCTGATAATTGGTATCAAACAGATGTCCTCCAACGATGTTTACCTATCATTCCTGCCCCTTGCTCACGTTCTTGATCGAGCAATTGAGGAATACTTCTTCCGCAAAGGTGCTTCTGTTGGCTACTATCATGGGGTATGTTGAAACTTTATAATACAAGTAATGAAACAGTCTATGCTAACAGGAAATGAGACGCAGCAGAAGAGTATCCTACTAAGATCTCACGTTTGATTTTGAAAACAAAGAAGCATAATTTAGAGAAGAAAAAAACAATGATTTTGACATTTATTGCTATGAGGAGACTATTTTTGCTCGATGCATCATGGAATCACAGAAAATGTGTCTGGTCTGGGGTTGTGGATGGGGTGATCTGAAGGCTGATGATAGAGAATTGTAGTGCATTTCTGAGATCCAGATGCTTGTGTAGAATTATAAATTTGACCAAAAACACTTGTTTTTATACACATTAGCCGCATCATATGTCATTTGAGCTATTTTTTGCCTATTTTGTAGGATTTGAACGCGTTAAGAGATGATTTGATGGAGTTGAAGCCAACATTTCTAGCTGGTGTACCTCGAGTCTTTGAGAAAATACACGAAGGCATGGAAATTTTGCCGAGTCCTGTGTCATTGTTACTGAAGAACTTGTTCTTTTTATGTTCTTTTGAACACACTCTCAAGGGTTTTATTCCTGTTTCAGCTATAAACAAGGCACTACAGGAGCTCAATCCAGTTCGGAAGCGCATTTTTGATGCTCTTTATAAATAGTAAGATGTTCTTCTGTAAACTGAATATGTTCCTCAATCATCCATCCCATAACTGTAATATACTTAAAGAACTTGATGTGTTTCCATGTTTTTTATGCAGCAAACTTGGATGGATGAACATGGGCTTCAAACAGAAATGCGCATCACCATTGGCAGATTTGCTAGCCTTCAGGAAGGTTATATCTCATTTCCTACTTCATCTTTCTGTCTAAACTATAAAATAGCCGTTGACTGATCTGATTTTACAGTAGTACATTTAGAAGTTGGACTTCTCTACCTCTAATACAAAATTCTAAACTTTCTGATGTTCTTTTCTGTGATTTTATTAGGTCAAAGCCAGGTTAGGAGGGCGGCTTCGACTGATTGTATCTGGAGGTGCACCTTTGAGCTCTGAAGTGGAAGAATTCTTGCGAGTTACTTGCTGCGCCTTCGTAGTCCAGGGCTATGGTACAGTACGATACGAAGAAACGCTTATGTTGATTACTGAAATGCAGATTCTGCAAAATTAATATAAAATTTATTGACCTTGGGATTTCTTCCATGTCTAATCCTATTCTAGATCTTTTCTCCATGAATTATAATAATGGAAAATGCATGACATTGAACTCTTTATACAGTAATTCCAGTTGGATTTTCTCTTCGAGTCCCCAATTATAATCCTGGACCGCCTGTTATTCAGAAAATGCTTCCTTGATTTTGCTTGAACTCTGCATGAATTGAACCGTTCAAGTGGTGGTTTATGCAGGGTTGACAGAAACCTGTGGACCCGCCACGCTGGGGTTTCCAGATGAAATGTGCATGATGGGTGCTGTTGGGGCTCCAGCTGTATACAATGAGGTACGCCTTGAAGAGGTTCCAGAGATGGGCTACAATCCACTAGGAAATCTTCCTTGTGGTGAGATATGTATCAGAGGGAAGACTGTGTTCTCTGGTTATTACAAAAATCCTGAGCTGACACGAGAATCCATGATCGATGGGTGGTTTCATACAGGTCAAGCAACCTGTTTTATGCTGAAAGCAGCTTCTTTTTTTTTTTTTTAAATTTTCTGCAATTCCCTACATCGCACTTTCTTAATCATCATCTGTTCTAAGTACTACTACAGGGGACGTAGGGCAAATTCTTCCAAACGGGGTTATTAAAATTATTGATAGAAAGAAGAATCTTGTCAAGCTGTCCCAAGGAGAGTATGTTGCTCTTGAATATTTGGAAAACGTTTACACGACTGCTCCGATCGTTGAAGATGTGAGTTCCTTTTTCCAACTTCTTCTGGTATCCTTTACTCATTCCTCGTAATGCTCTAATTGTAATGTTACTCTCCTTTAAGATCTGGGTCTATGGAGACAGCTTCAAGTCAATGCTAGTGGCAGTAGTTTCATTGCATGAAGAAAACACAACAAAGTGGGCAGAATTGAATGGTTACACGAGTTCTTTCTCTGAACTCTGTTCGCTTGACCCTCTTCGCAGATTGGTCCTCTCAGAGCTCAAGTCTGCAGCTGAAAGAAACAAGGTAATCACTGCGTTCCCGCAGATTTAGATGCGTCTTTTTCTTTTTACTGTTTCACTGCAAACCATAATTCATGTTTGGTGACTGTCATCAGCTGAGAGGTTTTGAACATATTAAGGGAGTGACATTGGAATCCCGTCCTTTTGACATGGAAAGAGACTTGGTGACCGCAACTCTGAAAAAGAAAAGGAATAAACTACTCAAGTATTACCAGGTAATGCCAATGTAACACAAACCTGGCAGCCATAACAGTAGAATTCTGAATGATGTAACTCAATCCTCTCATTTAATGCTTCACAGGTGCAGATTGACGAACTTTACCAGAAGCTGGGTCCAGGGCGAGTGTGACTGATGGATTTAATGAATCTGCAGAACTGATTGTTACATTTCGCTTATCCCTATGGAATGGATACAATCATTTGGTTTCTGATATCTGTGAATAGGATAATATCTGCTCTTTTTGGTATAGGATAATGTCATTAATACTTGTGCCATTACTGCAAGAATAATTCTGACATCTTTTCGATATACGAGAGCAAGTAGACAGTATTATTTTTAGAGCCTGTGCCTTTTAAATGAAAACGGAAAACATTCGAAGAAGCCCTGAAACCTGAAATCTTAAAGTATTGTCTGGAGATCAAGTGAAACCAACTTGACAACAGAACTATTCAACCATCTATTGGAATTAAAGCCCAACTTGCTATAGATACTGGAGTTCCACTCGAGTAGGTGTATATACACACTGATTTAAGATGGTGACACAGCTCTGCATTCAAGAGAGAGCCGTCCCTCTTTAAGAATTTCTGCCAATTACATACCCTTTCAATGGCTTATTTGATCAGCCTGATAAACCACCATCACCACCAAAAAAGCGACTTTAGCTAATATATCACACAACGACCCATACTTCATAAACCTCTCGTCCGGGAACATAATGCTCTTTCGATTCGTAGAGAACAATCAAACCAGAGATGTCGAATACATGAAACATGGTTTTCTAAAATACCATTCTGTCGGCAAAGCCCACATGCTGCAAGAAAGAATATTTTGCATGGAACTCAATATGATGTTACCCCGGGCAGGGGCTTGCACCTCGAGCATTGGAAATTTCAAGAGTTTGACAGGTTACTAACATACTGTATGCTTTCAGTCTACAGTCGACCAAAGAACATTGGTTACATGCAGAGATGGAGCATTATTCATGCACAGTGGACCTCGGCCAGGAGCAGGTGAATCAGTAAGCAGAGAAATTGTTCGAAGGAATAACTTTAAGCAGATGTTGCTCTGTGGCGTGCATCGATTGGAGATTGTGGTTGACATTCAAGTTTGGAACTTGGGCGAGGAAGATGATTAACATCATAAAAACTCCAAAAATCTTATGATTCACCGTTTTTTAACATTTAACTCACTTTTCTTCCAATGTTCAATACTTAAAACCTCAAGACGCCAACTAAGCCACATCCAACAAAACAAATGTGGACGGTTGATAGTACAACAGAAATGATGACTAACCCTGCTTATGCTTTAAAAAAAATTTGTGGAAGATATCCTAGCCTGCTACCTCAATGTCAATGTGCCACGAGACAGTTGTAATCCAACTGCTTCGCAATTCGTAATCCTTAAAAATAGTAGGAGTGCGAACTGTTTCTTCTTTCTTTCCGTTTATATGAAGCCCCGTCACTTTCTGTTCTTAATTTCTTCCCTTTCCCTCTCACGTTTCTTGTAAAGCTTCCCAAGAACACCCTTGGCTTCGCACTGGGGGAAGTTAGTTAAATCATAGTACTGTGGTGCTATGTTCCGCAGCCTGAGGACAATAAAGTTTTGGTAAGCATCAATAGACCATGCAACCATTAAAACGGCAAATGCAAAGATAAAAGATAAAGAAGTTATAATCACTTGAGCAAAATTCGAGCTAATACATAGGATGAGGAGAACTGGCACGATCCTAACTTTAGACCGTGACCGGCGTTAAAAGAACAGTAGATTTAAAGGTTATTAGACCAATAACAAGTCTAAAATACCACAAATCCAAAAAATAAAAAAACAGAAAATAAATGTTTAAACCGAACATCTTAAATTCATATTAGTTCATAATAGTCTAAGGTTGGAGTCGTGATAAAGGTGGTATCAAAACTTTGGTTTAAATGTACGTTATAGGATTGATCATATTTGAGTCAAATTTTCTTTGAACTACTGCGGCATTAGAGTCGTCGTTGGCTTGGTCTCTTTAAGTTTTGCTTCTCTCTGAATTGTGTTGTTATTCTTTGTTAGCATGCCGAGGAGTAGTAGAACGTTAGTAAGAATTAGTGAGGCTAAAGAATCCGCTAACAGGGAATCATTTCATGATGAAACTGTAGTCCCACATAGGCAAGTAAGGTGTCGAGGTAGGCCAAGAATGACTATGTGACAACCAGATGTTCAAACTCAGGATGAACCAGTAACACAGTGTGTGGATGCTACTAATCTGGCAGCTGGTCCAATAAGGTTGTAAAATACCATAGTTGCCCTGAATCAAACCATTCCTCTAAAGCAATAGATGACTCCAAATCGATGTCAAGATATGATAGATGCAGAGGCTGCCCTACACTATACTAGGATTAGAAGGATTACTTTTGATGGTACAAAAGATGCCATAGACTTCTTCTATAGCATAGAATTTCGAATTAGAATGATGTATACTGACTTACAGAGGCTTCACATCATTGAATTATCAGTTCAGGCGGCTACAATGGATTGGTTCTACACGTGATTCAGCTAATTATGGGTGCATTATCGTGAGAAGAATTTAAACAACGGTTCATGAGACGATTTTATCTGTAACTCCAGTGAGATGCTTATAAGTGGCAACTATTGCACCTTAAAAGAGGTGACAGGTCCATTGATGAATACACTACTGAGTTTTATCGATTGCTGAGGTACATCGAAAATATGACTGACCAGAGATGGATAGTAGGACTCTATATCACTGGCTTGGATCCCGCTTATGCAGGGCTTCACTCAGAGAATCAAACGTTGGAAGGTGCTATAAATGAAGTTAGAGAGATGGAGAGGAAACATATCATGCAAGGCACCATTCCTGATCCTTATCAATTTGATGGGACTCGAGTAGAAGGATTTGGTTCTCAACCTCCGACGTTTCAGCTGGGAGTGAGTAGAGACCAATACTAGCAGTTGCAGTAAAGTTGTGTTCCATGTGAACATAAAAGTGGTAGGTATGGTCTTAAGGGTCCATGAAGGGCTTTCAGATTTGGACCTGGAGCGACTAGTGGTAGTAGTGGATAGAGTTCTAGCTATAGTAGTTCCAGTTTTGGATATGCAATGTGTCAGAATTGTGGAAGAGCTCATCAAGGACCTTGTTATCTTCTTCTAGGAGTTTGTTTACGATGTGGTCAGATGAGACATTTTGCCAGAAAGTGTCCTCATTCTGAGTTTTGGAGTCAAGATTCTCAAAGTTTTTCTGTTAGTGTGACATAACCAACACATCAGATATAATCCCAACATCACTCACAGTTTCAGAGTGGATCTCAGAGTTTAGGTCAACACAGTTGTGGTTCAGGAGGTAGGCTTGGAGGTAGATTCTAGCCTAGGAGTAGGTCTGGTGCTAAAGGTTTTGGGTCAGCATCAATTTCACAACAAGCAGGAGGAGGTCAAACTCCATTATTTACTCTCACCCCACAAGATGCTCAAGTCTCGAATGCAGTAGTAGCAAGTACTGTATTAATATGTTTTGTTGATGTTAAAGTATTATTTGATTCGGATGGTACCCATTCATTTATATCCCCTAGGTTTACGTCTAAAATTGGTTGACAAGCCATTAGATTAGTAACCCCTCTATTAGTAGCCACTCCTATGAGTGAATATGTGGATACTGATCTTATGTTTTACTCTTGTCTGGTGTTAAATGAAGGTAGAACATTAACAGCTGATTTGGTATTGTTTGATGTAATGGATTTTGATGTGATTTTGAGTATAAATTAGTTGACACAACATTTTGCCACCTTAGATTGTCGGGAGAAGATAGTGATTTTCAGGATTTTAAACAATGTAGAATTTTGGTTTAGAGGTGATAAAAGGGAGGGATCTCAAAATCTTATATCTGGTATAATCGCTAGGAAGATGCTTAGACAAGGTTGTCAGGGTTATTTAGCTTTAGTGAGGGATACTCAAAGAGAAAAGGTCCAGTTGATGAAGTTCCTGTTGTATGTGAGTTCCCTGATATATTTCCTAAAGTGTTGCCTGGTTTATCACCAGAGAAGGAGATTGATTTTTGTATTGATGTGGTACTTGGTGTAGCCCCTATCTCAATTCCACCTTATAAGATGACTCCCGCAGAATTAAAAAAACTGAAGGAACAATTACAAGAATTATTGGACAAAAGTTTTATCAAACCCAGGACTTCACTATAGGGTGTACCAGTCTTATTTGTCAAAAAGAAGAATAGTAGTTTCCGACTTTGTATTGATTAACGAGAATTGAATAAAGTGACAATTAAAAATAAATATCTTCTTTCACGAATTGATGATCTCTTTGACCAGCTTGAGGGGGCTGCATATTTTTCTAAAATTGATCTTAAGTCTGGTTACTATCAGTTGAGGATTCGAGAAGAAGATATTTCGAAAAACTACTTTCTGTACTAGGTATGGTCACTATGAAATTTTGGTGATGTCCTTTGGATTGATTAATGCTCCTACAGCTTTTATGGATTTGATGAATAGGGTGCTTAGACTTTTTCTAGATAGATTCGTCATTGTATTCATTGATGATATTTTAGTATACTCGAAGAGTGAAGAGGAACATGCGGAACATTTGAGGATCATTCTACAAACTTTGAGGGAGTATCAATTATATGCTAAATTTTCTAAGTGTGAATTTTGGGTGAATCATGTAACCTTTTTGAGACATGTGGTATCTAGAGACGGTATCCAAGTAGATCCTCATAAGGTTGAAGCTATCACAGGATGGCCAAGGCCTACTACTATTACTGAGGTTCGCAGTTTCTTAGGCCTAGCTAGTTATTATTGGAGATTTGTTCAAGATTTCTCCCGTATAGCCATACCACTGACAAAGTTGACTCAAAAGAATGTTAATTTTGTTTGGTTAGAGGTACGTGAGGATAATTTTTAGCAACTTAAAGACAAGTTAACTTCAGCCCCAACGTTGACCTTATCCTTATGATTGGACGGATTTATAGTGTATTGTGATGCTTCTAAGATCGGTTTGGGTTGTGTACTTATGCAGCATGGACAGGTAGTAGTTTATGCTTCCCGATAGTTAAAGAAGCACGAGCAGAACTATCCTATTCATGATTTGGAAATGGTAGCAGTAATGTTTGCATTGAAGATTTGGAGACATTATTTATATAGTGTGACTTGTGAGATCTATACTGATCGTAAAAGTTTACAATATATTTTTTCAGCAAAAAGATTTAAACTTGAGGCAACGAAGGTAGATGGAACTTCTCCACGATTACGATTGTACTATCTTGTATCATCTAGGTAATTCTAATGTAATAGTTAATGCATTAAGCAAGAAATCTTCTAGAGTCTTACTCACATTAGTTTTGAGAGCAGAACTTTGACGAAAGAATTGCACGAGTTGATTGATCAAGGATTGTAATGGAAAATATCAAGCAAAAGATGTTTATTAGCTCGGTTTACTGTGAGACCAATGTTTTTAGAGAGAGTGAAAGCGGCACAATTAAGAAACCCTCAATTGTGTAAGGTAATTGTGGAGATCCAGATGGGTCGAGTTAAGGAGTATCATATTGATGATGAGGGTATTCTGAGGATGAGAATTAGAATATGTGTACCGGATGTCGATAGCTTAAAGAAGGCGATTATGGAGGAAGCACACTTTGCAACTTATAGTGTTTATCCAGGCTTAACTAAAATGTATTAAAATCTTAAAAGTACGTATTGGTGGAGTGGAATGAAAAAGGATATTGCGGAGTTTGTTTCTAGATGCCTAACCTGTCAATAGGTGAAACTAGAACACCAAAGGCCGTCAGGATTCTTGCAGCCACTTCCTATTCCTGAATGGAAGTGGGATATGATAAACATGGACTTTGTAACTGGTTTGCCTCGTACTAACATTGGGTATAATGCCATCTGGGTGATTGTCGACAAATTTACAAAGACTATTCATTTTCTACCTAACAAGAAGACGTCCTCCATGGACAGGTTGGCCAGACTGTATGTGAATAAGATTGTGTGTTTACATGGAGTACCCCAATCTATAGTTTCTGATAGAGATCCGAATTTTACATCGGTGTTCTGGCGAGAGTTACAGAAAGCTTTAGGAACACGACTGGATTTCAGTATTTCTTTTCATCCGTAAATAGATCGTTAGTCTGAGAGAATGATTCAAACGTTAGAAGACATGCTTTGAATGTGTGTTATGGATTTTGGTGGTCAGTGGGATTTGCATCTATTGATGATTGAGTTTGCTTATAATAATAGTTATCATGCTAGTATTGAGATGGCTCCTTATGAGGCATTGTATGGAGTAAAATGCAGGTTATCGTTATGTTGGGAGATTGGTGAAAGGCAATTAACAGGACCTGAATTAGTACAGATTACGTCTGAGAGGGGTCCTATAATTCAACGGAGATTGAGAACAGCCTTTAGTAGGCAGAAGAGTTATGCGGATCCTAAAAGAAAGGATGTCGCTTTTTCAGTAGGGGGTAGGGGACCTAGTATTTTTGAAAGTCTCACCCATGAAAGAAGTGATGCACTTTGGTAAGAAAGGTAAACTATCTCCAAGATATATTGGTCCTTTTAAGATTAAAGATAAAGTGGGTGAAGTGGCCTATAGGTTAGTGTTGCCACCTGAGTTATCTAGAGTTTACCCGGTATTCCATGTAATCATGTTGAGAAAATATGTTTCCAATCCTTCTCATATCCTTTGATCATGTGATGTGGAAATTGGTGACGATTTAACATACGAGGAGCAACCTATTGCTATAATAGCTTATAAAACCTGACGACTTAGATCCAGAGAGGTACCAATAGTAAAGGTGTGATGGAGTAATCATGCGATAGATGATTTTACATGGGAGACAGAGCAAGATATACTGAGTGAATACCCACATCTATTTCAAGAATAAGGTACAAGCTCAAATTCGAGGGCGAATTTTAAGAAGGGAGGAGAATGTAATAACATAGACTTAACCCAAAAATCAAAACTTAGACCCAAGACTAAAGACTTAGGCCTAAGACCTTGAAACTTAAGTTAGTAAGTTATTAAAAAGGGCAAGTGGTTCGGAACTCATCAATTTCATTTCTCTTCTATCATTTCTCTTCTATCATTTCTCTCGATAACTCCCCTTTCCCTTTCAACTCCGACGATCACATCTTCATCGTTCGACCACCCTTTTCAACGATTTAAGAGTCTATAAAACACTCATTAGATACTCGATCAAACCCATAACTTTATTGCTTAAAAATCAACCTAGATTTGGAGGAATCGTGACTTAAAGTTTCGGATCTGTTTGGTAAGTAATCAATTTTTTATTTATAGTCCCTTTAAAACTAGATCAACACCTTACTAATTTCACCGTTTTCTCTAGGCTAGCTTTAAAGTGTAGGAAGAAAGGGAAATCTAATAGCGTTATCATTGGATTTTTGTTGAAGTTTAGAGTTTTGATTTGCAATAAGTAGGAGAATTTTTTACGCGTGACAAGCGTCATTAGATTTTAAGGATGAGATCTTCCCTTTTAGTTAGGAGGTCAACATCACTGCTGTCCCAATGTCGGCGTGTGGCCTTACACTCTAGTGACGGTTACGAGTCTTCGATTAGTCTAGATGGTTTGTTAATGCTTCATTTATTTTCTTTCTATAGATTAAGTAGAAGCAGGACTTTCCACTTTAAGACACCAGACTCAATGCGGAGGAGCGCAGTCTACATGTGAGTAAATATTCATGGTCATACGTATGCATTTCCTTCTCACAAGCATCATCAACCTCATCATCATTGATCATTATCATTACCATTTTCACACAGTATATTTATTTATTAGATTGATATCTATCCACTTGTGTTGTTGTCTTCTATTATACTTGTTGTGATATGTGTTGATGTGGAGGATAGTTACGAGACAAGCTACATGGTAGGTATCACCAGGCTGTGCACACAGAGAGTTAGTCAGTCAGATATGGGACTGTCGGTTGTTTGGTTCTTTATTGGTTGATTGGTCAGTGTTTGAGATATGATATGATTAGGGCGGTTCGGTTAAGTTACTCTCAGACGCCAACCGATACTTGATAGTATGGCATAGTTGTGGATGATTCAGTTGAGTTACTCTCTGACGAATAGCTACGCAGTAGTGAGTTTGTGGCCGGTTCGATTGAGTTACTCTCGGATGAGCAGATCACTACCTTTGGACTAAGTGATTCATGTGGAATAAGAGAGCCCCTACGGCTAAAGTATATGGGTATGGGGCATGTGATCGAGTCTTGTCTCAATCCTCTACCACCACTACTATTACTACTCGTGATTTGTGATGCTCATATGATTTCATGTGATTAGGCGATATGTATGCGGATTTGTACGTTCATGCAAACTTATTATCGTGATGTGTTGTGTATGGCATATATGATATATATGATATATATCTATCTATAGCATCTTGAGGTGCATAACGTGATTATGGTATTAATTCACTTAATGAAGGATCCAATTAATTACAACCCAAAGGTCAAGTCATGAACATCATCAACCTAACAAAATTTGTTGGCATCTATAAATCTG